>JAPPVO010000003.1:83575378-83837390 GCA_030407325.1 Camellia japonica
AAATTTTGATATCCTCGATTTGATACTTATTGGATGAAACCATTAGAACAGGAAAAAATGTGTTTTTTCATCAAATTTAAATTTGATGACAGAATTGATGAACATTAGAGATGGTGTAAGAGGTTGTTTGGAAAGTGATAAATAAGTATATTTTTTATTTTTGCGAAAAGATATATAGAAAAATATAGAGACTGTGATCCAAAAAAAAAAAAAAAACAATAAATAGGTATATTCTTTTAGTATGTGCCAAACAACCTCTTAGGGGTTTAGAGGTTTTAGCTAAAAAATAAAAAAGTCACTATAAATTGTCATATCACTCTTTATTTTTCAGCACATCTTTTCATAAAAAATCAAAAAGCTAACTAAAATATCCAATTCCCAAACGGGGCCTAAATCATTACCCTTCTAATGAGGGTCGTAGGGATGGTCATTTTCCATTACTCCGCTCCGCACTCGCATCCCCTGCCCTGTACAAATTTTCCCCTCCTCGATTAAGAAATGGGACGAGAACGGATTTTGCTTCCCCCACTCCGTTCCACCCGAACCCCACCCCGATTGTACCATTAAACATACTTATATGTATATAATATATTTATTTTTATTACGATAAAGTTAAAATACTATTATACTTAATATTAATTTTTATTCATTATTTTCTATCTTATATAACATAATTTTCACTAAGTACAAAATATTATTCATAATATACTATATTATCTATAATTTTTATTAGTATTTTTATTTTTCAACTTAAAAAATAATCCGCCTCCCGCTCCGCACTTGTCCTGCTTCCGTTACCCCCTGATTTGTTCCGCTCCTAATATCATAAGGGGCAGAAGCGGATTTTTATAAATCCGCCCCAAACTCGACCTGTGACCATCCCTAAGGGTTGGCTTTAAAGCTGCGGCTTTGAGCCTCAAAAATTTATTTAAAAAACAGATTGTGAAATATTTTTAGGTATTATACTAATCTATAAAAAAAAACACCTAAATTTAAAACACCCCAACAAAATTAAATAAATATTCAAAATGAATAAATGATTGATATAGTGAATTATTTAAAACTAATAAATGATTGTTTTTACTTGAAAAAAATTAAAAAATCTATTGATACAATTCAGTTATTTTAAATTAATAAATGGATGAATGTTTCCTAAATTTATAAATTATGTATAGAATACGATTAATTATATAAATTATAATTGGAAAAAAATTAGTGAAACATCCCTCTCTAATTTTGGTAGTAGGAGAGTTACAATATATATTTTTTTATTAGCTAAGATTCTTCAATGAAATTTCTTTGTGATCATACTAGAGAAATTTCTTTGTATTGAGGTGAAACTTCTCAAAGTCAGGGTGAAATTTTTCTATGTCAAATTTTCTTTGTGAAAATGTTGAGACCCCAACTACAACAAAAATATTGTATGTCCTTTATTTTATAAAATCTTAATATCAAGGACTTTAAAAAAAAAAATCTTCTTATAATTGTTTCCGAAAAAAAGTTCAAAGTTAAAATTGATTAAATCTTACTTTCGGTTAACTATGTCACAATAAAGATTAAATGGATTAATAATTTTATCCTTTGAAAAATATTTAGTTGATAACTTTGATTAGCAACTTTACAACTAAAAATATGAGAATAGTAATTTTAATGATATTTTGTTACAATTTATTTACTTTTTGTTTGGTACTTGAGTTTAAATTATTTTAATCATTTTTTTTATTATAAACTTTGTTATATATTTAAGTAAATTTTATGTGAAGAATAAATAAAAAATAGACATTTGGTGGATAATCTTTCAATTATAATTTCCTCTCCTAAATGTATAAAAGTCCCGAAAACTCGCTTTTGGGCCTAAAAAATGTCAGGCCTTGCTTCTAATTTGATGTCAATCATTACGATTTCACCAACCATTTTCATCTCCATTGTTAGGATAAATAATATCAAATTCTTTTATTTTATTTGAATTTATAAGTACAAAATAACTTTATAAATTCATATTAGCAACTGAGTAATTTTAGAACTAAATTTTTTATGTTTGTTACTAGAAAAAGTTCTACAAAAATCATAGTGAGATAATAGTATTTGAAATTGAATATATGTAAAACAAAGATTATTCTCTTAAACAAAACAAAAATGTGTTCGTGGTACATAAATATTTTTAAAAATAAAATTAAAAAAATATGTTTAGTGAATTGTCAGAAGTAGCGACTAGGTAGTGGAGGGTGATCGAAGGTGCTAGTGGTTGGAGGTGATCGTTGAAGATCATAGACGGTGATTGTACAGTCATCAAAACCAATCGAAGAGTTGCCTTGTCAATTTGTCGGATCGGAGAGTTGCCGGCGGCCAATTGTGGCAGGAGATGGTGAGAGAGGAAGGAAAAAGTAAAAAATTTTCATAAAAATATATATTTTTAAAAAATTTAGAATTAATTCCACTTTTTTTTTTAAAAAAAAAAAGAACATAATATACTAAATAAATTTTTATATATAATTTTATAAAATAAAAACAAAAATGAAAGCCTTACCAAACCACACCCACACTATTTTTAATTTTTTTTTATCATTGGAATCGCACCCGCATTTTGGTCTCTCTTTTGATGTCCATTTGGCTTCTAAAGTCTGGTCTGGTGAGATACCCACCCCCATTCAAAATCAAAAACAAATATCTCACCAACCCAGTTCCCTCCCTAAAATATACTATTTATAACGATTCTGATTTAGACCCGACCCGTTTGATGTTTTGGATCTGGGTTTCCTTGTCTTTAATGGTTGTTTGTATCCTTGTTCACTTTATTCCTTGTTGAATTGAGTTGCTAGAGTATTGTTGTTGTGTTTGGAACAGGTTGGCGGTTTGTTTTTCAAAACCGTTGTTGCCCAGAATTTGGCCTGTTTGCTCGAGCGAACTTTCTAACACTCGAGCAAACTTTAAGAACTTCCAGTACTTTTGCAAGACTACAAAACTTCTAAGATGGTATCATTGTGCGCTCGAGCGGTCTCACTTATTGTGTCCGGTCGTTCGAGCGGTATTTTGTTCGCTTGAGCAATCTATGCGTATATCAATTTTGGAAAGTGACTTTTTAGATCACTTTTTTTATTTCTCTCTAAACATTTCAAAATACCTAGTTCCTCTCTCTCTCTCTCTAGTTCTTGGTTTCCAGCCCCAAATGCTCTCAATCCATTGATCTCTACACCATTGTCCTTTGGAGAAGAACGTAGAGGGTCGTGAGGGCTTCATTTTAATCTGAAGGGATCGTGTTTTCATCGCCGTGGATTTTTCAACTTTCTCCTTGTCACTTCAAGAGGTAGGGATTCTTTGTTCCTCTTCAATACATTGTCTATAGATAGACGTGCTAGATTTTATTCCCAAAAAAAAAAAAAGTGTTCATTATGAAATTGTAAAATTGATAGTTGTTTGGGTTAATTTCGGAGTAGTTTAACTTGTTTATGTTGTGAGGAAGAGAAAGCCCTAATTTAATAATTTTGACCTAATGAATTAAAAAGGGGTAAAGTTGAATGATGTTTTTGTTTTGATAATTTGAGTTGTGTTATTGTGTTGTTAGCATAAAGAGAATTAATTTTGGTATTGGAATTTTATTTGGATAATCATGTTGAGTTGGGTTATGGCTTGGAATCCATGGATGCGGTTTTATTGAAATATGGAAATTGGTTTTTGGAAAGAAATAGGCTTGGAAAATTAAAGAGTTGATTTTAAAAAGGGAAAGAAACCATGACGTATTGTAAATTTAGAAATGAACTTGAGGTTTTGTTGTTATTATCATTGTTGCAGGACTTAAGGTCAAGTGAGCATTGGATTATCGTAGTACGTGTGTTTAAATATTTTTGTTTAGAGGTTTTGTCCTTGGTCATCAATGGAGGATGACGTTGTGATGTTGAATAAATTATGTGTATGTAGTACACTCGGACTATTTGTGTTTGTTAAATTATATGATGGTTGGAAAGTGCATGCGCTGAGAATAAAAGGTACCATTACCTTCTAGCTTGCACCTGGAGAATTGGTTGCACTGAGAATGTGGGGTACCAGTACCTTGCAACTAGCGAATGGAAAACTTGGCAGAGGTACCATTACCTTCCAGTAGATGTCTGATAAATTGGCGTGAGTATTGAAAAGGTGTATCATTGGCTTATCGTTCTTGAGGTAGGTAGAGCGTTGTTGGGTTTCTTCTTATCATCTCGGTTCTATTTATGTGTATCATGCATAGTGATGATTGTTTTGTGAAGGATGTCAGTTGTCTTATATGGTTATGTAAGGAGCATTTTATATGTTTCGTCATCGTGTTTATTTAGATTGTACTCTCAATAAGCTTTTTATTGATATAAATAGGCTTTAATCGGAGTTAAATTGAAAATAATATGTTTTTTTTTTCAAACCTTTTGAGTAAAAAAAAAATTCTGGAAATTAGAAAAATATTCCAGATTTTTTTTTATTATTAATTAGTGTGCATAATTAATTAACTCCCTTTAATATTGTTAGTTTTTATTTTGTGCCATTCAATTGTTGAGTTAATTTATTTCATGATTAATTAATATGTTGGTTATGTACCAATATATTAAATATGAGTCCTAGGTTTTATTGTCCAACACTCCTTTCCCTAGATGGAATTGTAGTTAACTCCATCCTTTGACCCATTTAAATTGCTTTTAATTATTAATTGCTCAATTTAATTTAGTTTTTTTTTTTTTTTGGATGGGGGTGACATTGGTATTTATTGGTACACATGTTTTATTTTATTGTGTATAGTTGAAGGTATACCCCATAAATGTATTGGTGAAGTGGCATCCCCATGTCAATTTCCTTTTGTATTTAGAATCAATGTAGTAGGATTCTTTTGGGTTGTAAATTATTTTTTTGGATATATTTTTCCATAGCCATGTAAGGGGATGTGTTTTACAATCACCAATATATTTCAAAGTTGCCTTAACATGTTGCACCAAAATACTAATAGGGTTTCAAGCGGAACCCACGTGCAAATTGTATGGCACAATTTATGGACTCATTTTATATCATTGATAATTTAAAATTGTGGATAATGGGAATTGTTCCCTATATTTTATTTTAAATTAAATATACATTTTATTCTTACTCACATTGTGGAAGATGATTACTAGCACCTAAAAATGCGAAGTTTTTAATCTTATAATGTGAGAAAGAATTTTATGGCCTAATAATATTTAGAATAAAATATTGAGATATGCGTCTAATTAAATCCTTGTGCAATGAATCAGTGAAATGGCCTCAAAGAATATTATTGCTGAACTTAATAAGGGAGATAAATTGGATGGAAACAACTATGATATCTGGCATAGGAAGGTTCAGTACCTTCTCAATGAGCAAGAATTGCTCGACCATTTGACCAACATCATGGCCACACCTGAGCCAGGGAACACGACACAGCATCATCGTGACCAAGATGCCCATGCAAACTGGTTTAAGAGGGATAAGAGTGTGTGCTTTACCTTGTTGAGCTACATGCATGACGACCTCATTGGGGAATTTGAGAAATTCTCAACTACCAAAGAAATGTGGGATCAATTGCGCCTGAAGTATAGAGACACGACAACAACTAGGCTGCATGCCCTTACATTGAAGTTCAATCAATATGTGGTGGACCCAAAACATATTATGGCTAAGCACCTTAGGGTGATGTCTGCCATAATTAGAGAGATGAAGGCAGCTGGCAGTGATCTCACTAATGAGCAACAGATTTTGTCAGTAATCAGATCCCTACCTGACCCTTCGTGGGGACATGTGAAATTGGTGCTCACGCACAATGAGGGAATCAAAACTTTTGATGACATTTCTCAACACCTTGAGCTCGAGGAGGGCAAAGATGCGAACTGCTCTACTACATTTGTCGCTAAAGCTGGAAAGCGCAGGGGATACAAGCCTCGGTGCAAATGACAGCAAAAAGGAGCTAGACAAGCAAAGGTTGAGAATCTAGTGCCAAGAGATGGCAGAGTAACCAAGCGTCGCAGAGGCAAGCGTGCTGAAAAGAATGATAAGTCCAAACTCAAATGCTATAACTGTGGACGAAAGGGTCACTTTGCTCAAGAGTGTACTAAGCCAAAGAAGGTACACCTTATTACTAGCTCTTTAAATATATTTGTTTGTTCACATGTTTTTATTGCTCACTCTCTCCTTGGTTGGATTGTAGACACGGGAGCAACCAAACGTGCAACTAGAGATCGAGCTGGATTTATAGATTATTGTCGGATACCAGTTGGTAGGAATTATGTAATAACGGGAAATGGAGCTCAAGAAAAAGTCTAAGGAGTTGGGTACCTTTCAGCTCATGTCGCATACTGGGCGCAACTTGCTCCTTCATGGTGTGCTTCATACACCCACTATCCGATGTAATCTACTTTCAGTTTCAGCACTTTTGAAGTTAGGTTTTTCTTTTCATTTTGAGGACATTAGTTTGTCAATTTATCTTGGTAGAACATTTTATGGTCATGGTAGTTTGAGGGATGATTTCTTTATGTTAGATTTAGAATCAGAATTGAATAATAATCCCCTTATTTGTGTTGCATCTCCTTCTTCTTCTCACTACTACAAAATCATAAATAGATCACGGATTTTAAGTATGATGTATGTTATTTAATCACAAATTTTTTTATTTTGTCAAAGTGTGATCTTTGAGAGTGTAATTGTTCAGGGTCATTTTCGATCATACTTTATGACCGTCATTAAAAGATAATTTCATCACATGTTTTGACCGTGATAATAAACATTTAGATCACAAATTTTAAGTGTGATCAATAACTAAGAAAACCTGAGATTGAATTTAAATAATCCATGATCAATAGTGAGATGAGATCACAGTTATATGCATTTTCTCATCACGATTAGTACATGTGATAATGAAAAAAAAGTTCGACCACAAAATGTGACTATCAATCACAACATATCAATCATGATTAAAATCTGAACAAAACTAATATCTAAAATATAATTAATATTATTTGTACAAAAATTTCCTTTGAATCACAACATTGACCACATATGAATAGCTAATAACATCATATATCTCATAAATGAAAGTCTAATGTTGGAAAAATATATATACAAAGAAAGTTTAGGAATAAAAAGTTTTTTAATGTGATTACACAATAAAAATCTCATTAAAAAAAATGAAAAAACTTAATTTCAAATAAGCCAATTAATAGGGGAGGGGGGAAAAAAAACATACATAGATGCAATATGGTATAATACAAAGAGTAGGGAACGGAACTTGTAATTCTTATAACAAGCATAAAAAATAATTAGCAAAAATTGTAAGCAACTTGAGGAAAACATATATAGATGCAATATGGTATAAAAAAAAGAAAATAAAAAAAGAAGAAGGAAAAACAATAGGCCAGTCAATAGGAAAAAAAATAATGATACATTATACATTCAACTTAGAACCTGTGGATAAATGAACAATATAGATGTGGCAATCATATAAGCCTAATTAGATAAAGAACTCCAAAATCAACACCATTGTATCCCACCAAACCCCCCCCCCCCCCCAAAAAAAAAAAAAAAAAAAAAAAAAAAGAGCACTTTGACAAAGAGACAAAAAGAGAAATCCCACAAGGAGAAACGTAACAAAGGCTCCTGAAGATCAATTTCTTGGATGATTCCAAAACAAGGTAAAAAATGACAGTTAAATCAATAGCTGCTAATTCTTAACCATATGGAGAACAAGACAATAATGTGTTAAGCCTATCACAACTCAAAATCAACAATACCCTACAAAATAAATACTAAGCCAAACTTAGTTTAAGATGTTAGTGCTCGAACATCAACATTATTTACATTAGTGGCAGTTAAATAGATTAAGTTATAAGCAAAATATCAATAGCATGACAGGGCAAAAGAGAAAACTAACCAAAACTGGATCTCCTTTGGTTGAATTGACAATGGTGTTCATATGGGAAATAGCATCAGCCTTGCCTTCCTGCAATGGTAAAAAATAATGAAGAAAAGTTAATGAATTATACACTCAGTAAAGACTACTGAAACATTTTTAATATTCTTGCAGCTACACTACATGAGAAACAGCTAGCAAGCAGCAATATAGAGCACATATTGGGATTCAAGTTTACTCTTTGAAATGATATGAGCCTTCCCTGAATAAGTTGTGTTTGAATCCCAACATGTTTCCCGAGTAAGTTTAATGGATGAACCCGGAATTTTTCCCTGAGAAAAGTTTAATATTTGATATGTTATAGGCCTTCCCTCAATCTGCTCCTCATGAATTTTATATGAGTAGTCAATTGCATTTTATTAGCAATCCATTACTTGCATAAATCCTTTTGAAAAAAGAATTGAGTGAGGAAAGAAATGGGGCAATTTTATTTTATTTTTTTTGATCACTAAATTTAAGGAATTAGAATACAAATCTACCATGTTTCAAAATGTGCATTCCCAACTGAAAATCACAATGAACTTTTCAGTAACTTTCGTCATCACTATAGCAGTTTAGGCCTTTGCTCATAACCAATGTGTTGCAATAATGATGTGACCAATTATTCAACAATAATGATGTAATCACAAAAGATTAATTAATAAAGATAAAAACACATCAGCATCAGCATCTTTTGTAGACCAAAAAAGAAAGAGTAGTATAACCTAATAACACCATGGCTAGAAGGGGAGGAAATTTTTGAAGGTACGAAACCATATTATAAAAATTCAGGTAACTTCAGTGATCAAAAAGAGTTCCATATTATTCACAAACCTTAAACAAAAAAGTTGTAATCCAATACCCAAACTGAAGGAAAAAGAGAAAAAAAAGAAAAAGAAATCTGTCTAAGTATAAGCTTTAGGGGTGTGAAAAATTAGGGCTTTTTGCCCTATGAGAGCAATAGTTTTTCTATGAATTTGGAGATTCAATCATAGATGACAAATTAGGTAAAATCATGCTGTTCTCATTCTATACAAAGATAAATCTTTATCAAAGCTTTCCAAATAGTTTAACGATCTTGAAAACTGAAGCATATATATATATATAAATACGCTCACCCTTCGCAATGTTGTGTGAGGCCAAGATGGTGGCTGCGACAGTTGCTGCAATGGTCGAGATGGGGCGTGGGGTTACCGCAGTTGTTGCGATCGAGATGTAGACGAGGGGTCGCTATGGAGGGAGGAGGAGCAGCGACGGTGGTGAGGAGTGTGAGTGTCGACGAAAGGAAGAGGCAAAGTTGATGCTGTGGTCGTGGTGGGGAAGTGAGAAACAAAGACAGAGATGAAGATTGTGCTGGGAGGAAATAGTAGGAAGTTTCCTGGGTGGTAAAAACATAGGTCAAGTTAATCCACCCATTAATCTATGATGGATTCATCTTGACTGTTGTCATCAATTATAAAGATAAACACTTTTAAAAACAGTGTTGTTTTATTATAGAGATATGAAAATAAAATTAAAAATATATATACAATCACATTTATACAGAAACTATGATTATTTGGAAAGTGAGACTAAAAATAAATATTATCTCACTCAATTAGATTAATTATGATAAAAATATCATTTTAATTTTTTAATCATATTTCTAATAAAGTGAGATGTTTTCAATTCCTCATGTGTGATCTTTAAACTTTATTATAATAGTAAAAATATATATTTAGCTCAAAAAATTTTAAAAATCATATATTTTTCAATTTAACTTTGATTAAAGCCTATTCTATATCAATAAAAAGCTTATGAAGAGTACAATCTAAATATGCAAATTTCATTTACAAAAAATGAAATTTTATTCTATTTTCAAGTACCAAAATGTATTACCCAAAAAAAAAAACACCATTTGAATATGCCATAATATAAAACAATATTAATTATGCATCAATCTAATAGTATAAGCAATAAATAAATCAATTTCATACTAATCAAGAGGCGAAAACAAGCAATAGGCGAAAAAGAGATAGTAATATGCTGTGATTGAAAATCAACAACCTTGTCAATTTGAAGTGTGTGTTTTATAAGGGAGACTCTAGTAGCCTCTTTACTGACGTGGAGTTTGCAACAAGAAGGGCTTGTAATTCAAGTTTTCGGATCTTATTGTGTAGATATTTTTCTGCCTAAGGTAACCTATATTTTCTAATAGTGATATCAAAGCATTTTACTAACACAGCATATTAATAAACATTTTACTAAATAAAGATCATCAATCAAACTACTAAAACCGCAAAAATGAAGTTAGTAATATGTTGTGATAGAGAATTAGAAAAATATCCTAGAAAAATAATTGGTAGCAGAAAAACATCCAAACAAAAAACCATAAGAGAAAAAACCCATGAGATCTGGCAAGATTAAAACTTGTTAACAAAGATCAAGTAACTTCAGTGAAATAAGAATGTTCAGAGACAGATAACGAATTGAATTGAGAAACCGAGATGGATTAACCAAATTTAAATCCTAGAAGAAGTGTAACTTCTAGGTTTTTTTTATATTATTATTCCAAAACCAGTTTACAACTTTAGGTTTAGAGTCTTGAGATCAATCAAAACACAAATAGCAAGAACAAGAGCACAATGCATAGCAATCCAAAACTCTTAACACTGTTAATAAGATAGCAGTTACAAGTAGTGATTTTGAAAGGAAGATTAGTTAGTGCAAGATAGATCACAAAATTTCAACTAAAACCAGAGCATAAAAACAAATCAGCAGACAAAAGAGAAAAGTCATCCTCACATTGCTGAGAGAAAATTAGCTTTATACACGAACACGAGGGGGTAAGTAAGTAAGAGAGAGAGAGAGAGGCGAAAGGGTGATGGTTAGGGGTGTAATTTTGGCCCATGGCCCGCGGGTGGCCAAGGTGGGCCCGGCCCATTAAGGCCCGTTTAGGCTCGAGCCTAAGCCCAACCCGAGGCCTTGGGCCAAGACCAAGTCCATTGTTTTGAAGCCTGGCCCATGGGCTCGCTCGAGGCCCGACCTACCCGAGGCCCAGTGTTATTTTTAATGGAAAATAAAAAAAAAATTGGTGGAAAAAATTAAAAAAAAAATTTTAAAAATTTTTAGGCCTGCCCAAGCTCGCCCAAAGCCCGAGCCCAAACCCGAGCCCAGGGGCCCCGCCCGAGGCCCGGTCCACTGGTCCGCCCAAAAAGCTCGAATACCCCTAGGCCTGGGCTTGGGCCTAGTTTTTTCTGGCTCGTGGGCCGATCCGGCCCAATTTTTGGCGGGAGCTCTCAAGGCCCGACATGGGCCTAGCATGGCCCGAGCCTGGATGGGCCAGGCCGAGCCAAAATTACATCCCTAGTGTTTGTTCCAAATGGGTCTCTCTATGAGTCGAACGTTAGGCTAGATTCATTCCAAATGGGTCTCGCCTTTGGTGTTGGTCTTGGTCTTGGTATTGGTGAAGATGATGTATAAAAACAATCAACGACTCGTGTGTGTTTTTGGTTAGTCAAATTGAAGTTGAACTGTTGGATGTTCCCCTTCTCCTTCCTCGGGGTACCATTTGGGGTCGGTGGCCGATTACGACCTGCGAGTAGCCTGACCCTTCATGTCCTTGAATTGGTAAAACACATTAATTAATTAATAATTAATTAGTGGTAACTCATGCTATGTACGAGGCTTTATAAATTTAAAAAAAAAAAAAATTACTATGATTATCTTGAAATAATTTAATATTTTATCTTGCAATATGCATAAAATTTACAAGTCAATTTTTATATTTATAACTTTTTAAATTATTAGTTTAAAAAAATTAAAATATATATATTTAGTGCAATTTTAATAATTTGTATTTAAAAAAAGTTAAACCTGATTAAATGAGTTATGACATACCTCTTGTTGTTATAAAAATATATAAATTTAAAACTTATAATTAAAACAAATATATAATTTTATTATTAATATGAAGTGAGGTGATATTTAACAATAATTAATATAATGTTTCTATTATTAATCCAATAATTTAAGTTACATTTCTTTTGATTTCAATTTCATAATTAAAAATACAATATGAATATAATACACACACGGATTTCTAGTCTTTATGAATAAAAAGGTTTAAAATTATTTTCAAACTTTCGTCATTTTCTTTTTAATTTTTTTTTATCTAATTTGATTTTAAATTTAAATAAATTTTTTGATTTGATATGAATTACTTTAACTTTTTCATTAAATTTTTATCAATTTTTAAAAGAACTTTCATTCTTATCCCAATTTTTTTTTCTTTTCACCAATTTTGATGAAAAAAATATAATTTTTAACGTTTCATCTTTTTAAATTTTTATCAAATTATAATTTGATAAAAAAAATATATTAAGAGTTGAAGATTCTCTTAATTGGAATTATAGTGAAATAACATCTTCAAAATAGTCAAAGTTTGAGTATGTGGTTAGTTGAAATATATAATTTAATTAATTTTGTTCTCATATTTGTATAAAAATTGACACTTATGACTACATTATTATAAGTTGGATTATGGAAAAAAAATTGGAATGTCAAATATTTGCCATTTGTAAATATCCTACATATTAAAAAATAAAAAAAATAAAAAGAAAAAAAAAATGTGTAGCTTTTTGATATGTGTTTATCAGTTTTTTTTTTAATATTTTTTTTAAGACATAAACAATTGATGTTTCAATTTAAAAAATTAAAAAGTAAAAAAAAATAGATTGGGTTTTTTAGAGATAAAAGAAACCATTTAACTCTTTTATATACTATTAAGATAGACTATTTTAATCACATAAAAAAATAGAAATTATATTTAGAGATTATCTCTATATATTATGCTATTATATACAACTATAGTTGTAACAAATTAATCATAATATATATGAAAAGTTATATTAAGCTTTCATTTTCAATTAAATGAATTATAATTAACAAACTAACAAATAGCAGTAATGGTCTAATGGGAAGAGGATAAAAATAAAGAGCACAATGATATTTCAAAATTTTAAATTTACCTAGTTATACAAAAATCTAATGTTATGGTAAAATCTTGAATTCTCAATAAATTTTCATATTTTTTATAAAATAAAATGGCAATAAAAAAAAATTGATACCCATTTTTTTACTTCAATTTTATGGTTTTCATTGAAGAAAACAAAATTTGGTCAAAATCCTTGATATGGAACGAATATAGATATTTTGGTTGCAACCATAATCACTAATAATTCTTCTCTACCATGCAAACCTATAAACAAACACATAAATTTTACTAAAACCGAAATCAAAACCAAACTAACAATAGAGAAAGAGAATTACACAGGAAAAAAACAAAATTAAAAAATAAGTAAATTTATAGAGTGAGAGAATGTTACCTCCAACAACTTAAACCTCACCTAACCCAATCTGTTAGCTCCTCCTCTACCAGTGCCCGCGAAGTTTAGGAGTTGGGATGACTAATCATATTATTTTTTAAATAATACTTGAAAATTGATTAATTTTTCTCATTAAATGATTTAAAATTTTGATAGTCATATTTTTTTAGATCCATATCTAAATTTTTATCTTTTTTTATTTTTTATTTTATTTTTGTGTGGTTTTTATTCGGGTTTTTTTTTTTAAAAAAAGAAAATTATTTAAGATGGAGTTATGAGTTTCTAATTTTTTAAAAAATTTAATTTATCTGTGATTTCTATTTGTTTTTAATTATTATTATTTAGGTAAGTTATGATGTGAGTTAGATATGTGATAGACATGTGAGTTTTATTGATTTAAAGTATAATGGTGGGAGATATTTTTAATTAGATTTATTTAGATAAACTTTAAAGATTTTTAAAACTTAAAATTGGATATTGAGATGCAAAAGAAATATTTTAACCGAATAAATAAAAATCAAATTTATTAATTTTATCTGTTTGTATATCTGATTTTTATTTTTATTTTTATTTTTGGTTATGTTATAATATAATATATAAGATACAGATAGATATCTACAACTTTCATGAAAAATATTATCTGATTTTTTGGAGAAGATAGAAGGAAGGCAAGTTTTAATATTTTCTTTTGGAAATTGGTGAGAGAGATTAGGATGAAAAGATTATGAAATATTTTTGTTATCAAATAAATAAATCAGTCAATAGTTTTTTTAATCTATTTTATAAATTAAAAAATCAATAATTTTAGAAAATTGATTAATTTGTCGCATTAAGTGATTTAAAAGTTTGATAGATATACATCAAAAAATAGATAATTATATTACTAAATCATAATTCAAATTTAAATGTTATATATTTTTGAGCTCCATACTAAATTCTTATCTTCTTTATTTTTGTGTGTAACCGTAGTGTATGAGAGAAATTGAAAAAGGTACTGCAGTAATTATGAGAGAAGTCAAAAAGGTTTATAAGATGCAAAAGAAAGATTTCAACTGAGTAAATAAAAATCAAATTTATTAATTTTATCTGTTTGTATATCTGATTTTTAGTTTTTTTTTTTTTTTGGTTATATTATAATATAATATATAAGTTACAGATAGATATCTACAACTTTCATGAAAAATATTATTTGATTTTTTGGGAAAGAGAGAAGGAAGACAAGTTTTAATATTTTATTTTGGAAATCAGTGAGATAGATTAGGATGAACAGATTATGAAATATTTTTGTTATTAAATAAATAAATCAGTCAATAGTTTTTTTAATCTAATCAATAATTTTAGAAAATTGATTAATTTGTCTTATTAAGTGATTTAAAATTTTGACAGATATACATCAAAAAAATAGATAATTATATTACTAAATCATAATTCAAATTTAGATGTTGTTATATCTTTTTGAGTTCCATAACTAAATTCTTATCTTCTTTATTTTTGTTTTTCCTTATATAATATATAGATATAGATTACTATTTGTAAAACACATTAATTACTAATTATTATTTTTTACATATTTTTTTCTTAAAATTTTAAAAATATTAACTTCAAAAAGTCATGAATTGAATTCAATGTATAAATTAAGGGTAAATTGTGACAATAATCCTGTAATTTGATTTTTGTATCGTTTTGATTTCCATAATTTTAATTGATTCGATTTTGATCATGAATTTATAATTTTATGTTAATTTAGTCCAATTGATTATAACTCTTAATATTTTTTTATGAAAAATATGCATATAAGTGCATCTGTCATATTTTTTAGAGTAAAATTATAAATTTATTAAATTCAATAAATTAAACTCAACTAATTCAATGATTATTTTCCATAAAAAACGATAACAACATTATTAATTGGACTAAAATGACACAAAATTTAAAATTAAAAGTCAAAATTCAGCCAATTGAAAATGGATAGGCTAAAATGATAGGCAAAATGTAAGGACTACCAATGTAATTTGCCCATAAATGAATCACATCAAATTAAAGATTTTTTTAATAAAAATTTTTAAAATATATATTATGTACACATTATGTGTAATATATCAAATATTTATTTTTGTAAACATTCTTAATATATGCCCTAAACACAAACGTTTGCATGATCCTTAATTTAAAATATCATATGATAATATTTTAAAATTACCAAATAACGTCTTCAATTTCATAAGTACTTTGGATATTTTGACCACTAAAACAAAGCACTCAAAAATGTCAAAACAACAATGTGTGAATTTTATTTTTGGAACTTTCAGAGTTTTTTTGGTTTTTAAAGTTGTAGATTTTATGTGTAATAATCAATGTTAATTCTATTATTTTGTTTTTTAAAATAAGAAAATATTGTTTGGCAAATGCAAGTCATGATCATGGTTGAGTGTGCCACTATCAGGATTCTTTTTAAAATTTTCTAATCCATGTGTCTATTTGATATGTAATAGTATTTTTTAGATAGGAAGTGGGTTGATGAGATATTTGTTTTTGATTTTGAAGGGGGTGGGTATCCCACCAGACTAGGAATGGCAACGGGGCGGGGCGGAGCCGGGGATCCCACTCCCCGTCCCCGATTCCCGATGGTCGAATTTCCCCCCGTCCCCGGCCCGATCCCGGACGGAGAACTTATCACCACCCCCGCCCCCACTCCCTAACGGGATCGGGTTTTCCCGACCCCGAACATTCCCCGGCCAAAAAAAAAAATTATCAGCTTCAGAAAAATATAGCAATTCATCAACAACAACAAATCAAAAAAACATCTTCATTATCATCATCAAAAAAAGCATTGGCATTCCAACATTCCAAACATAATATTACAGATGGTTTCCTTCTTCCAAGAACTAAAATTATCTGAATTTTCCATGAAAAAGAACAAAACTCCACAAATCCATGCCTCGAAACCAAGAACCCACATGGGAAAATGCACTTTTCATTGATTTGAGAAACAAGAAAAACACAATTAGCAAAAACCCATTAAGGTGAAAATGAAATCGAAAAAAAAAAAAAAAGAAAGAAAAGATCGAATTACCTTTGTGTAGAAGAAACTAATCTGAAAACGAATCAACAGATCCAATCTAATGAATCAGTTCAAACCAGATTAAGATCGATCTTTTGCAAAAACAGACCCAGTAAAAAAAGGTGACAGATAAAAAGGAAAGTGGGGTTCAAGAAGAAGAAGAAAAAGAAGAGGAACAGCAAGGAGTCTAGAGAGAGAGAGAGAGGAGAGAGAGAGAGAGAGAGAGAGAAGAGTAGAGGGTTTGGAGGAGGAAATAGAGAGTAGGCAAGAGAGACAGAGAGAGGAGCGGCTGCCTATTTTTGTGTAACAGTGTGAGTCAACCAAACCCTAAACATATATATATATATATATATATATATATATAATCGGGACTAAACGGGGCGGGGCCGGGGCCAGGGCTAGAATATATATTACCGTCCCTGGCCTGAATATCACTGGGGATTTATTTTTGAATACCATCCCCGTCCCGTCGGGAGTATTTTTCGGAAAAAAATCATTAAATTTGGGAATGGGGGTCGGGTCCCTATCAGGTCGGATTCAAATTGTCATCCCTACACCAGACCAGACTTCAGAAGCCAAATGGACATCGAAAGCGAGACCAAAGTGCGGGTGTGATTCCAATACCTCCCCCCTCCCCCACAAAAAAAAAAAAAAAAAAGTGTGGGTGTGGTTTGGTAAGACTTTAATTTTTGTTTTTATTTTATAAGCTATATATAAAAATTTATTTAGTGTATTATTATTTTTTTTTAAAAAAGTGGAATTAATTCTAAAAAATTTAAAATAAAAAATTATTTATTTATTTATTTTTATGACAAATTTTTACTTTTTCCTCCCTATCTCACCACCTCTGGCCACGATTGACCGCCGACAACTCTCGGACAAATTGACAAGATAACTCTTTGATTGGCTTTGATGACTATACAATCACCGTTTATGACCTTCAACGATCACCTCCAATCCCCAGCACCTTCGATCACCCTCCACTACCTAGTCACTACTTCGACAATTCACCAAACATATTTTTTTAATTTTATTTTAAAAAATATTTATATACAAACATGTTTTTGTTCTGTTTGAGAGAATAATCTTTGTTTTACATATATTCAATTTCAAATACTATTATCTCACTATGATTTTTGTGGAACTTTTCTAGTAATAAACATAAAAAAAATTATTCCTAAAACTACTCAGTTGCTAATATGAATTTATAAAGTTATTTTGTATTTATAAATTCAAATAAAATAAAAGAATTTGATATTATTTATCCTAACAATGGAGATGAAAATGGTTGGTGAAATCGTAATAATTGACATCAAATTAAAAGCAAGGCCTGACATTTTTAGGCCCAAAAGCGAGTTTTCGGGACTTTTATACATTTAGGGGAGGAAATTATAACTGAAAGATTATCCACCAAATGTCTATTTTTTATTTATTCTTCACAGAAAATTTACTTAAATATATAACAAAATTTATAATAAGAAAAATAATTAAAATAATCTAAACTCAAGTACCAAATATAAAGTAAATAAATTGTAACAAAATATCATTAAAACATTATTATTCTCTCATTTTTAGTTGTAAAATTGATAATCAAAGTTATCAACTAAATATTTTTCGAAGGATAAAATTGTTAATCCATTTAATCTTTGTTGTGAAATAGTTAACCGAAAGTGAGATTATCAATTTTAACTTTGAATTTTTTTTTCGGAAACAATTATAAGGAGAATTTTTTTTAAGGTCCCTGATATTAAGGTTTTATAAAATAAAAGACATAATATTTTTATAGTAGTTGGGGTCTCTCAACATTTTCACAGAGAAAATTCGACACAAAGAAATTTCACCTCGACATAGAGAAATTTCACCCCAATACAAAGAAATTTCTCTGACATGATCACAGAGAAATTTCATTGCAGAACCTTAATTAATAAAAAAAACATATTGGACCTCTCCTACTATCCAAAGTTGGAGAGAGATGTTTCACTAATTTTTTCCAATTATAACTAATATAATTAATCGTATTTTATACATAATTTATAAATTTAGGAAACATTCATCCATTTATTAATTTCAAATAACTCATCATATCAATAGGTTTTTTTTATTTTTTTTCAAGTAAAAACAATCATTTATTAGTTTTAAATAATTCACCATATCAATCATTTATTAATTCTGAATATTTATTGAATTTTGTTGGGGTGATTAAAATTTAGGTGATTTTTTTTTTATAGATTAGTATGATACCTAAAAATATTTTGCAATCCGTTTTTTAAATAAATTTTTGAGGCTCAAAGCTACAGCTTTAAAGCCGACCCTTAGAGATGGTCACGGGTCAGGTTTGGGGCGGGTTTATAATAATTTGCCCCTACCTTTTATGATATTAGGAGCGGGACAAATCAGGAGGTAACGGAAATGGGATGGTTGCGAAGCGGCAGGCGGATTATTTTTGTTAGTTAAACAATAAAAATATTAATAAAAATTATAGATAATATAGTATATTATCAATAATAATTTATACTTAATGAAAATTATATTATATAAGATAGAAAATAATGAATAAAAATTAATATTAAGTATAATATTTCAGTAATTTAACTTTATTATAATATTATATATATATATATATTATATACATATAAATATGTTTAATAATACAATCGGGGTGGGGTTCGGGTGGAATGGGTTGGGGGAAGCAAAATTTGTCCCCATCCCATTTCTTAATCGGGGCGGGAAAAATTTGTACGGGGCCGGGAATGCGAGTGTGGAGCAGAGCAGTGAAAAATAACCATCCCTACAACCCCCATTTGAAGGGTAATGATTTAGGCCCATTTGGGAATTGGTTATTTTAGTTAGTTTTTTGATTTTTTATGAAAAGATGTATAGAAAAATAAAGAGTGATATGACAATTTATAATGATTTTTTTTTTTTGCTAAAAACTCTACACCCATAGGAGGTTGTTTGGCATATTCTAAAAGAATATACTTTTTTTTTTTATCTTTTTATCTTTTTTGGATCACATAATTTTTATATTTTTCTGTACACCTTTTCGTAAAGAGTTAAAAATATACTTATTTATGACTTTCCAAACAACCTCTTACACCATCTTCAATGGTTCATCAATTCTGTCATCAAATTTAAATTTGATGAAAAAACACCTCTTTTCCTACTCTAATAGTTTCATCAAATAAACATCAAATCAAGGATATCAAAAATCTTTTACCAAATTGAGGATGTTGGGAGTTTTCATCAAATCATTGTTCATAGCCATTGAATTTTTATTACCGGATGTCGTCTCGGATGTCTCCTAGATGACCACCTCTCGGCGAAAATTTGTGAAAAAAATACACTGGCAGGTCAACCAGCCAGACATCCGCCTGGTCAACCGATGTTTTGATGAAAGTAAAAATCCTTTATTAGAGCACTTGATATCAAATGGAGTTTTTACTCAAATTTGATAAATTAAAAAAAAAAATAAAAAGATAAACCGTTGGAGATTCTCTTACTCTTATTAGTATTATAATAAAAAAAATGTTAATATCATTATTTTAAAAAAAACATTGGCTTTGTTTAGTGGAGCTTTGGAACGTTAGTTCCAGAGCTTGATTTGAATATGGTGTTTGTTTACGATTTTTAAAAATTAATTCCACACTCACTTTTGAAAACACGGTCGAAGACGAGAAAATTTGGGCTAACCGGTCGTCCGGCCAGTTGACCGGAACATTGCAATTTTTTTTTTTTGCAATTGACACATGTTAATTTTTATATATTCAATAGAAAATATTTTTTGAATTTTTTAAAATTGTTTATGAGTTTTAATAGAATTTTGAGTTGTGTGTTTGGTTATGAGTTGTAAGTTTTTATATCAAATATCATATGTCACATCAAAAATTCTCCACTCAATTCAAAACTCTTTTCAAAACCAACTCCGCTACGTAGCTCGAAAATAAGCTGGCTCGAATGGCTCGAGGTACCAAAACGACGTTGTTTTGGTACCTTTTTTTTTTTCTTTTTTTCTTTTTCTCTCGTCTTCTCTCTCTTCTTCATTCCTCACTCTTAGACCCAAACCAAATTCTGAAAATCGTTCTAAAAATCCTTCATTCCTTTCTTCATTCTCTTCTTCCTTCCTCATCTTTAATCTCACCCTCTTCTAATCCAGAAACTAAAATTACTATTAAACAAATTATCTATCTAATCCATGAGAACCTAGAGAAAAACTTGAAACAGACTCTCAGAAAATGTCAAAAAGCTCTATTTCACATTTATCAACTATACAACAAGAAGCAACCTCAAAATTCATGGAATTGGGAGTAGATCACCCATCACAATTGAACCCACTTGGTGTCTCATGTAGGAATGGTCATTAGAGCCACAAATAAACAAAATCAAAACCCAAAATTAAAATCAAATCCAAAATCAAATCCCAAAATCAAAACCAAACCCACAGCCACAGTTGAAAACAGTCAACCAACCAATAGTCTAGAAAGAGGAAGAAAAAAGAGAGGTGAGAGTGATGGGAGGTGAGATCGGCCAGAGAGAAAGAGAGAGAGAGACCAGGGAGAGGGATGAGAGGTGAGATTTGTGTATACACAAATCTATACATATGTGTGTATAAGATACAGACTCCACCGTCGCAAAGCTTTCGGCACCGCCATCACCGCTCAGAAAGAAGAAGACCAAAGCAGAGGAGAGATAGAGAAGAAAGAGAAAGATGGAGAGAGAGAGAGAGAGAGAGAGAGTCAGGTCATTCGAGCCTTAAAATGTCGAGCTACGAGGCATTTCTCTTTCAAAACTCATTCACCAAACAAATTTTCCACACTCAAATCATAATTCCAAAACTCACAAACTCAAAATACAACTCTATTCTCAAATCATATTTAGAAAACTCTACCAAACGCAACCATTTTTTTTGCATAAAACATTTCTTTTCCAATAAGCCACACTAAATATATCGACCTCTCTATACTCTGCAATGAGAACACAAATGCAAAACCCTAGCACAATTCATCCCAACTCGCAGTGAAATTCGAGTTTATTCATTTAAAAAATCTTAATTAAAAGCTCTAAATTCCATGAAGCGTGTGTGAAAATGGGGAGTGGAGGGTTAGATGTTGAGTCGACGAAGCATAGTTGTGGGTCTGCAGCGGGAGTAGAAGAAGTGCCGGTTGATGTTGTAGTGAAATGAGTAGGTGGTTTGGGAATCGAAGGAGGGGGAACATCTTCAGATGAAAGCTTCGAGGTTATCAACTCCAACAATGGTGATGGTGATAGTGATAGTGGTGGTGTGCAAGTCACGTGCTTCACTGAGGTGTTAGAGGATGTTACCCTTCATTTTCAGATCACACGTCTTCACAAACAGGTTGGGTTTTGTCTCTCGCTATGTTCACAATTTTGTAATTGAAATAGTTATTAATTATTCCTATGGTGCTTAAAATATTATCATCGATGGGAGAGATGTGAAATTGTGTAATTTTTCAACAAAGGGGGAAAAATTGTAGGATTTTATTGAAAAATGAAAAAGAAAATAGGAGTTATAAAATATTTAAGAGCATATATGAAATTTAAGAGGGGATAAATTGGATTTTTTTTTTTTTAATTTTTTATTGTAGCTATAGGTGAGAAACCATAATTCTCAAAATTAGCAAGGAATATAAAACTAGAATATGTTTGTATGTATGTAATGCTGATACTCAGTTGATTTTGAGATAAGCGAAAATGCTTTCTATTCTCGACTGATTGTAATACCTGATTAGGGATAGTTATTTTAGCACAAGTCTGGTCCCTTTTCTTTTTTTTTTTTGGAGTTAAAGGAGCGTTGCTTTGTTTTTGTTTTGTTTTGTTTCTTTTTTGTTTTTTTGTTTTTTTTCTCTAATTGACATGGAGTGTTTCCCTGTAGAAAAATAAATTAGCGCTACTTATCCAGAAAAAAATAAATAAAAGGGAAAATAAAAATAATATGCAATGTTATGTGATTATTTAGATATTATACAGTTTTTATATGCCATGTAAGGCTGCATAGATCATGTCTTGACATAATTGGATTGTATGTATGGTTATATCACCAAAAGGATTAATAAAAATTGATACTGGATTGGAGTTTGTAAAATCAAGAATCATTTGGATTAATGACAACTGTTTTCTTTTATTTCTATAGATCTATGCATGGATTGGTTGCAACTCTGCCAGATTTGGACGCTTATATGTCGCTGCACCTACCCATCCCTGCTTAATGGCATGAGATCACCATCTTCATTATCATCATAGATTAAGTAATTGTTATCAACATATCTTACTATTATGTGGTAATGCACAGAACAATACCATGAGTGTTACTAACATATTGGAGGATCTTCTGATAACATAGGATCTGGCATTGCTCGTCGATTAGGTAAACTTTGATTTATAATTAACAATTTCCATACAAATATTCTTTGTTTTTATGTACTTACTTGTGATCTTTCTTACAGTTTTGAAGACAGGTCTAAATGTGATACTAGCTTGTAACATTCCAAAGAACACTCCATGCTTGAGGTTTAATATCTCTCTCTCTCTCTCTCTCTCTCTCTCCCTCCTGCACCATTAGCAAGCACTGTGATTGTTTATGAACTGCGCACTTACGCATAATTTTCAATTTCATAGATATTTAGGTTGTACATGGTGGTGTTTAGCTATAAACGATTTTGACTTGGAATTATAGCGATTCCGGTTTTGACCCGTCACTTGTAGTATTCCAGACTCGGGTTTGGATGGTTTTGAATAGAGATTCATATCTTGTTTCCCTTGTCTCCCTTCTGTTTTGGTTATTGGATTGTGGTTGTGCATTTGGAACAGGTTGGTTGCTTGTTTTTCCAAACGTTTGTTGCCCAGATTTTTGCTCCTCCGCTCAAGCGGCCATTCTTGCGCTCAAGCCGCCATTCTTGCGCTCGAGCGGGCTTTTAAATTTTTGCTCCTTCGCTCAAGAGGCTATTCTTGCGCTTGAGCGGGATTTGCGAATTCTCAGTACTTTGTAGGTCTGCAAAACTACTGGGAGAGTGTTTTCTACGCTTGAGCGGCGTTTCCTACGCTCGAGCGGGTGGGCGCTCCAGCGGCCCTTTCTTGTGCTCAAGCGTCAGTTTGCTGTCTGCAAAACTTCCGGATGTGTGTTTACTACGCTCGACCGATCATTTCTTGCGCTTGAGCGGTGAGTGTTTGTTGTGTCTTGGTGCTCAAGCGGTATTTATTGCGCTCGAGCAGAACAACTTTTTTCGTGTCTGATGCTCGAGCGTCAACTCTTTCGCTCGAGCGAACTGTGCGTATATCAAATCGCAAAAGTGACATTTTATATCACTTTTTTCATTCTTCTCTCTCTCTAAAACTTTTCAAAAACCTAGATCTTGACTCTCTCTCTCTACTTTTTCTCCTAGATCCATTGGTCTCTCCACCCTAGTGTCTTTGGGAAAAAGGTAGACCATCTCTAGATCTTCGTTTTGATCCAAACAAAGTTGGATTTGAGCATACTTGGATTCCCATCTTTGCTTTGCTTGGTCTTCTAACTTGAGGTAGGGATTTTTCTACACTTTTATATGGTTTTTAGCTTAGTTATTTATCATTATGTAATAATGATGAGATTTGGGAGTGGTTTGAACAAACCTAGGGTTTGGATGTAAAATGAAAAGAGGGGTTTTTGATGAATATGAAATAAATGGGTATGGGGTTTGAATATGATGCCATGTTGTGTCAAGATGGTTGATTTTGGTACATAGGTTGATATTTGCAGAAAATAAGGATTTTGCCCTAATTGGATTCAATTGTTAATTTGTATAAAGAATTGGAATTGGCATTGAAAATGTGAAATTGGATGATTATGGATGTGAATGGTGGAATTGGTTATGTATTATCTCACACCTTTAGAAGTTTTGAATAAACTCTCTGTCTTGAGATTAAATATCTGTTTAGAAATAATTGTATTGGGCTATCGGTGGAGGATAGCTATGATTGTTGTAGAAATTACATGCGGATTAGATAAATTGAAACTAATCTCTTGTTTATTATCATTGAATATGACTATGTTTAAATACATTGTATATGTATGATTATTTGAGAGAAGAGAGGAGATGTACTCCATGTATGATTATGTTTATAAATACATTGTATATGTATGTTTATTTGGGAGGAGAAAGGGGATGGATTCCATTGTTTAGGAGGAGAAAGGGGATGTACTCCATTTAAATTAAGTTAGCCGGAGTGTCATGGGTGAAAGTTTCAAAATTATACATGGGTGTCGATCTCGCAGACGAAATATCTGTAAAATGGCAGATTGAAGTATTTATGTGTGTTTTATATGATTGGAAAGTAAACCATTGAGTTGTAGTCTCAGTTTGGTTGTTGAAAGATAATGGACTTGACTCATGAATTGAGATGATTAAATGAACTAGAAATGAATTGAAAGAAAATGGATTAAGAATTGAATTTGGTATCTTATGAGTATACAAATTTGCAAATGTTTCATCACAGGCATTGTATGTGCACATTGTACCTATATCTCTGCTAAATCTCATATATTGTGTTAGATGATTTCTACTAGGCTGTGGCTCACCTTATTTGGGAAAAACATTTTCAGGTATTGGTAACATGCCTTCGCCAAGACAATAGCTTGGAGGGACATTTGGGAGCAAGAGCTTCTTTATTTTGATTGTATTTGTTTTGTGTAAAGCCAAAGGCTTAAGATGTAATGAGTGAGACTCACTTTTGTATAACCAAGCAATGACTTGGAAAGATATAAGCTTGTAGGGCATTTGACTATATGTTTAGCTTCATTTCTCCTAACATTACGAGACATGCTTTAGATTCAAGATGAATATTTGTGAATGTATAATGCATGTGTTAACTTTTGTAAACGAACCCTGATGTATGAAAGTGTTTTTTTTCTGTTAATCTTCCGCTTATGAGTTGGACTTATTGTATTATTTTGGGGGCATTATAGAATTGTGCATTGCCTATTTGAATAATGTACCAAGTTTCACCATGTCACCTAAAATCAATTGATGTTAGGGAGGGATTTACTCATGTATTTTATGGCATTTGACCTTGCGTGAACAAGCCTGTTTTTAGAGCAATCGTAGGGAGGGGCATTATATACCCAACAAAATCATTTGCATGTATGAATGATTTAGTATGAGTCTTCCTGTTCCTAGTTGTTTGATCTATATTTTTCTTTCCTCTTATTGGGGTTTTCAGGCTGATGCTAAGAAAAAACTAGTGGATGTAGACACCCCATTTTTGACCGCCCTTAAGACTTGGGCGCTACTGATTGTTTACTTGGTGATAAAAGGTGTACAATGCAAAGGGTCGATTTCTTCAGCAAGAGGAGCTTCAAATCCCAACTTCACACCCCTTTTTGGGCCAAAAATATTTTGACCAAAATATTTTAGACCTTAAAACTCTCTCTTTCAAAATAGTTTTTGAAAGAGTTCCTACGATGTTCCGATGCTCGCATTTTGTTAAATGTTGCGCTTTTCGGTAAACCGAGCAAGGACAAAGTGGAAATGAATGAAAGAGAGGTGAACTCTTTGAAAAATCTTTCAAAACACCTTATTTAGGGGTTTGGAGTTGAAGAAAATAGGAGGGGAGAGAAGAAAACTAGCTGAGAAGCAGTTAGGCATGAATCTGGGTAGGACCAAAACTGAGCGGCTTCACTAAAATGAGTATAACTTTTCTCACACTTGGAATTTTTATGTGAGGCTACCACCATTGGAAAGCTTACTTCCAGGGCTTCAATTTTGACACAAGAATGACCTGAAAAGGAGTCCAGATGAAGGATTTATGCCTGAAATTGGACCTGGAGAGTAGATTTTCTCTGCCGGCCACTGGTGAAGGGTGCCGGCCATGAATGATGCAGTGCCGGCCATTGATGGTCCTTGCCAGCCAGAAATGTTGTAGTGCCGGCCATCAATGATCCTCTTCCGGCCAACGATGGAAAAACTCAGATTTTTTGAAGATTTTTACCTCCAGCTGTTTCCACACTGCTCCAGTTGTCTCTAGATCAGATATTTTCGACCAAGCTCTTGTTTTTGCTATATATGAAGGCCATATCTATCATTTTGCAAGGTTAGAACGATAGACAAAGTTTGAGAGTCTCTCTCTCTAAAATCTCTCTCTCTCTACAGAATTTTGTGAGCAAAATTTCTGCCTCTCTCTCTCTAGAATCCTCTCTCTCTTCCTATTTTGTGCTTAGAAGTGGGAAATCTCTACATATTTGTACTAAGACCCTTAGCCAAATGCCTTCATCTTTGGGCTGAGGTCCCTTGGAGCCTAATTTGAGCTCTCAAAGTTGGTTTTAGCATAGAAAAGTTGCTGTTTTGCTGCTGTGCTTCAAAGGTAATCACTTTTCCCCTTTTAAGCTTATTTTTGCATGCTAGTTTGGCCACCTTTGCATGCTATTTTTGGCCTAGTTGTCAACTACAAAAACCTCGATTTTTAGGTGTTAAAAATGGTGGTTTGAGGCCCTTTTAGGGTTAGAGGTGTTCTCCCATCTTTTGTGGCTTATTTGCTAAGCTTTGTGCCATCTTTTAAAGCCTTTAAAACAATTCTTTTTTGGCCTTTTAACCACTGAATTTCAGAGAAATTTTAGTGGTAGAAAGTTGGTTTTGAGGACCAAAATAGGAGGGGTTGGCCTCCCCTCCTTGTATCTTACTTGCATGAGTAGATAGCCTAACATGTGAGCATGTTTTTTCTACCATCTTATGACTTGATCTCAGCATGTTTTTGTTACTTTTTTGACCTACTTTACCTCTGTTTGGGGCTGGTTAAGCCACTTGAGGCTTGCTTTGCATGCTTGTAGTTCAATGGTGCTTAATAGTCTAGTTTGTGCTGTGTAAGCCTTTCATCCTAGCCTTTTGTAGCTTAATTCAAGAATGTTTTTGGCCTTATTTTAACATGTTTCAACTCTGTTTTTGGCTAGTTGGAGCACCTCTTGCTTGCTTATCACACTTGTAGTGTAATTTTGCTCACTAGCCTAGCATGCCTAATGAGTTAGCCTATCATTCTAGCTTGTGTTAGCTCAACTCCAACACATTTTTGCTACTAATTTAGCATGCTTTAGCTTTATTTTGGATGGTCTTAATCATACGTGCTTTGCTTTGTATAGCTATAGTGTAAATGCCCTTGACTAGCTTTGAGTTTTAAGGCCCCTAGCATGCTTTGCTTGAGATGATTGCATGCCATAGCATCATTTAACATGTGATTTCGGAGCATATACCTCTGTCACATTCTCACATATTCCACTCTTTCATTGCTTTTAAGAGTTGTGCCTTGTGCCTTGTTTGTGAGCCAATACGTGAGCATGATTTTCTTGCTTTTTATGCTTCCATCTCAGCTCATTTTAGACTCTGTTTTGACATGATTGAGGTCTGTCCATAGCTGGTTTGGCCATTTGAGTTTGGCATTGCATGGTTCTAGTGTAAAGCTCTTCTCTAGCTTTAATGCTTAAGTCTTCTAACATGTTGTACATGAGTTGTTTGCATGTTAGAGTCTTGTTTTTCATGCCATATCAGCACTGAAATATCTGCCATCTCCCTCATTTCTTCACTTTTGATTTGCTTTGAGGGTTGGTTAGTCTTAAGTTGTGCTTAAGCTATGGGATTAAGGCTTATGCTTAAATGGCTTTAACCCTCTTTTGAGGGTTCCTCCTAGTCAAAGGCATGGTCTCTCCCATGTCTTAAGTCATCTTTTGATTGACCTTCCTCTCATTAGAGGACTTTCACAATTGGACAAATTGGTTAATGAATGGCTTGGTAACTTAAAATGTTTAAACAAGAATTGAATCAAGTAAAACATGCCAAGATAAGCATGTTATGTGTGCATTGCATTGTGTTCAATCGGACGTTATATTGAACACAAGGTGGATTGGTCTATTTCATACTCAAAGTGATGAAAATGAGTCAATTCCCTCTGTCTCCATTGCCTTTGATCATCCATGATAAGGTAGTGGTCCTAGAGTCTTGTTTGTTTTGCATTTATTGAAGATGTACAAGTTGGATCTTTGGCCATCATGCATTCAAAATGCTTGATTGGTGGTCTTGGATTCAATGGTGCCTTTCCTTTGATGTTTTGAGATGATAAGGAGTGGCATAGTACAAACATGTCCCTGGAAAACCTCCCTTTTTCCTCTGTTTGTGCTTTGTTGAAAAATGGTGGTCCAACACACCAGTGGCCGACAGTGCCACACTGACGGCCGGCAGAACACATCCTTGGCCCAGGTGGCCGGCAGCCACCATTCATGGCCGGCAGGCCACTGTAGAGATTTCTTGAAGACACCCTGTAAACATAGCCTCTAAAGAGCAAACCGGAAGGCTTTTCGGGTTAAGAAACCGAATGCATGCATGTTCAACTTCCTAGAGCAGAGCTGAGGCAGTGGAGTTAGCATTTTACATGTTTAGTTAGTATACACTGGTTTTGTAATTAATTAGCTAGTTTGTTAATTAGTTAAGTACTGTAATAATTAGTAAGTAGTTCACTAGTTATTCAATTTGGTTGTGTAATAATTAGTCTAATTAGTTTAATTAGATTATTTAGCTTAGCATAACTTAGATTAGCTTAGCTCATTTATTCGGACCCCCCTTCGAGAGGGCATAATGTTGTAATAAGGGTGCGTGTGTGTGTGAATGTCTTCCAACCCCACGTCTTTCTCTCTTTTATTTAACCGCTTTCGATGGTTAGTTTTAGGGTCATTTTTTATTAGCATACCTTATGCTTGCATGTTTGCATCATTCATTTGTCTTGCATGCACCGGGCTCGGCGCATCATTCAAACTGCATTGTATTTCAATACCTACTTGAATACGTGTTTCAAAGCATGTTATCAAGTTGTTGCATTCATATGCTATCTTAGATAGCCAAGCCTATTTAATTGCATATTGCATGTGTTGCATTAGGCATCTAGCATGGTTAGGATCATGCATTATTTTCTAACTAGTTTTTGTTTTGGCTCGGAGTACACTGTAAGTGTTTATGCTTTAGCATACTTGCATGAGTGTGAGTGTTACCATGATAGCATGCTTGCCATGAGGCTATTTGCTTAAGTGCTAAATTGCATAAATGCCTGTGGGTGAAGGCTTGATTGCCTGAATTGGAACAAATCGATGAATGTGAGTTTTAAGCCCGCTTTGCGAAGTGGCAAAATCATGTTTCAAGCCCACTTGAGGGTGGCAAATCCGCGCTTTAGCCTACTTACGAGTAGCACTTTCAAACCATTTTCGAAAACAAACATGAGTTGTTTTGTTCCAATTCTCGTGATCGAGTCTATACTTGTATGCTGTGTGCCACATAGTAAAGTTAGCTAATAATCAAAGTAAGAACACATGCGTTTATAAAACAATATATCATGTTTAGTAGAGGCCGATCTTTGATCGGGCGAGCGGGGGTGCTCATTTCAGGTCCTTCCCCTCTCGTACCCAAGTTCCCGAGCCGACGCAACTTTGGTGATGATGGACACGTAACCTTTGGCATGAGTCAGGGTTTCCTAAATTTCCCAAAACAAAATATTTAGGTGGCGACTCTGTAATCTGGCAAAGCAGTCCATGTTTGGCACTTTTTCATTCAAAATTGATTTTCCAAAACCAATTGCTAGATTTGGACTCTTTGGTGTTTATCAGTTTCACATTGCACTTTGTGAGATTAGATTTAGAACCGTGACAGGAGTTCAAACTGTAGTAAGACCAAATTTGTGCCCTCTCCGAAAGGGGGGCGCGCGAAGAAAGTTGGGTCTACAGTGGAGAAGTTAATCAACCTAGGGTATACTAGGCCAAAATCTAATGGATCATCTTCATAGTAGAGAGTTGAGGCCAACATACAATACATGAAAGATACAATTATATGGTCGTAGCGATTCTGGTGACAGTGCGATACTAACTGAAGTCCAGGAAACAACATCAGTTGGGGATCCTAGCATCAGTCATGGGATTGTGTGATAGCTTTTTTGTTTGTTTGTTTTTTTCCTCCCTCTTAAATAATCCTTTTGCTTGAAAGCCTTGCTGCTGATTAGAAGGTTGAGCTGATCGTACAGTGGATTGTGAATAGTGGGGGCTCACTATTTCTTGTGATGGATTATTGAATTCTAATACGATGTATTAGTGATTGGCGTGGTATCACTCTTATACTGAACCTTTTCTCATTGTGAAAAAAATTTGTAAGTTATGGGTAGTTGTTTTGGTAAATTTTTATGGCAAGAGCAAGTCATTGCTCTAAACTTGCAAAGGATAAGAAGCCAAGTGAAATATGCTACTATTTCATTATTCATGATCTTTCATCCACAACCATTTTGGGAGAAGTTTTATCTGAATAAAACATCTATTTATGTTTTAACCATTTCAGGTATCCAGGATGAATAGTATTTTTATTTCAATGCCTTCAATTTACTTTTTTGCTGGAATATAGAAAATTAAATAAAGCGTCTACTCATTTATAATTCTTCCTTAGATATCAATATTTTCATATAGAAATATCTTTAAAATTCAATTAAAATAGTCAATATATATGTTGCTAGAAGAGCAATAGCTTTGCTTCAACGACATTGGATTGGCAAATATTCAAGTACTTCAATGTCTTGGGTAAAATTCAACCATGTAACACACAAGGTTCAAATTGAGAGACTATCAGATTCAGTCCTCATTAGATATACTAACTGACAAAACAAAACCAGCTTTATGAAACCCTAACATCTCATCTGTCCCTCAGTAAACTATAATTCAAAGCAAAACCTTAGAATAGATGCACATCAACAAGCCTCCTTTGAGATTTTCAAACTTGCAATTCTTGATCAGGCATTTTTACATTAATAACAACATGACATAACAAATGATAAGCTTATATGAATGACAAAATAATACAATACAAAATGAAATAAGCCGCCCCTGAGAATACTTGGAAAAACCTATCTCCAAAATGACAAAAGAAAACTACATATAGACATCAAAGGTAATCTAACAACATATTTTCAAATGACCATCTTTCGTTCCGACAAGGAACAGTCGTGAGAACGACAGAATACTTAAACTTGACAACACTGACATGTTCCTTACTCTACAACATGCCAAATAGAGATATTGAGGTGTAATACGATGTTCCCTATCTTGCCATATGCCATTTTTAGAGGTAAAAATACAAGTTACAATAACAAATGGATTAAAACAATGACACACAAATTTGACTCAACTTTTCTTTTTCTTTTTTCAAACAAGAGGGAGCAAGGAAGAAGGAATGATGAACAACTGATTTTTTTCTTTTTTTTTGGGCTATGTAAGATGAACAAACAAATGATATGAAAAAATAATGACAACTCCTCAAATGGATACATAACAAGACTATTTTGTCAAAAATATTAAACTAGACCAAGAGAAGGGAAACATACATGAGGTCAACCAACTTTTAGCCATCCAATTGACTATGATTACTTAAGAACAAAAATGAACTAGAAGATCCATTTCCCACAAATAATGTTCTTTTGTGGGAGATGAATGGGTGAAATGTAGTTAACAGATGATGAAATACTAAGATTCATAAACCCAACATCTTATAATCATAACAATCATGGCTCAATTAACTGTCAAGGTTAATTTTGTAACTGTCATGCAAGTAATTGTGGGTTGTAGAATCTTTTTTCATTTTTAGTTGCGAATGCCACTATCTTTGATTTTGGATCTTCCAAATCAAGGCGATGTAAAACTCTATAAAGGGCATATATCTCCTTAAAAAAAGAACTGGAGAGGCAATAATGACTTGTTGAGTCATATTTAGAGATCTATATCATAACATGAGTTAGAAGGCTCTTCTAATGTATTGAGCAAACATGGTGGTGGTGTGGGGGTAGATGTGGAAAAAGAAAAAAAAAAATTATAGTTGTCATGCAAATAGAATATACTAAGCAAACATGGTGGTGGTGTAGGGGTAGAGGTGAAAAAGAAACAAAAAAAAAAAAAAAAAAGAAGAAGAAAAACATTTTGGTATACGTACTTCATTTGTAGATCGAATGGCCATTTGTGCGCTCGAGCGGAGAATCTTTGGTTCCAGAAGTTTGATCGCCTGCAAAAGTACTGGGAGTTGTATTTTTCCGCTCGAGCGACCTTTCCTGCGCTCGAGCGTCAGTTCGCTCGAGCGGCCATTCTTGCGCTCGAGCGGAGATCGCGGATCAGTTTTCTATAAATATGTGGTTTTATCCATTTTTAGGGTTACGACTTCCAGATCTTCTTCTTGGATATTAGGGTTTATATCTGGAGCTTCTTTGCTAGTTTCTTTGATGTTTGTTTGAGTTTAAATCTGGTTTGAAAAGTATACATCAAAGGATTGTTTGTTTCTTTCAATACAAAAGAAAGTATTGTTCTTCGGTAGATTCCATGGAATTCAGGCCTGAAGCTTTGGTGGATTCCAGAGTGGCTCATCATCGTGATTCGACATCGGCGTTGTGGATTCAACGTTGGGCAAGACAATTCTGAGGTTTAGACCGGGCTAGAAGAGGCATATAGGGGTCGGTTCGATTTGGGCATGGATTCGCTAGGTAATTGAGAGTACACTTAGTGGATTATTTTGTGGCTTTTGCCCGTGGTTTTTTTATCACAATTGGAGGAGCACCAATTGTGGTTTTTTCACATTAAATCGTTGTGTTGATCTGTCTTTAATTGTTTGATTGGGATTGCTATTTACTCGTTAAAATTGATACATAATCACAAATCAATATCTAGGGGATTTCTAGACTTTTCAAATGGTATCAGAGCAGGTCGCTCTATTTTTTTAAAACTTTTGGAGCGAGATCTTGTTTGATTTGTGATAATAGATTCAATTCGTGAGGGAAATTCTATGGTTCGACCACTCTACTTGATGGATCTAATTATTCTTTTTGGAAAGTTCAGATGAGATCGTTTTTAAAATCTATTGATGAAAAAGTTTGGCAATCTGTCATGTATGGGTGAACTGAACCAACGATTACCGTTGATGGATTAACTTTCCCCAAACCAATTGATAAGTGGGACCCAACTGATTACCAAAATAGTAGCTGGAATAGTAAAGCTATCAATTCTCTCTTTTGCGCCGTCACACTTGAAGAGTTTAGTCAAATTTGCAATTGTGAAGTCGCAAAAGAGGCTTGGGATATCTTACAAACCATTCATGAGGGCACTCATTCTGTTAAATGCTCAAAACTTCAAAGACTCACATCTAGTTTCAAAAAGCTTTTTATGAAAAATAGTGAGACCTTTGATGAATTTTATGCAAAGTTGAGTGACATTGTAAATTCTAGTTTCAATTTAGGTGAAAAAATACCTGAATCCAAGGTTGTGGGAAAAATTTTGAGATCCTTGCTTGATCGGTTCCAACCAAAAGTTATGGCTATTGAGGAGGCTTAAGATTTTGACAACCTCAAGCTGGATCATTTGGTTGGAAATCTCCAAACTTATGAGGCACATAGAAATTTCAAAAAGAAACAAAAAGATGATATTGCTTTTAGTAGTGCTCATACAGTTGGAAAGGATTCTGATCAGGATTGTAAGATTGATTCCAAGATTACGGATGCTTTTGTAAAACAATTTAAAAAGTCTTTTCTGAAAAAAAATCCTAATCTTTTGGAATCAACTCATTAATCCAAAGGCAAAGATAAATTCAAAATTAATTTTATAACCCAGAAGAAGAAAGGAAAAATACAAGGGAACTTTGAAAGAGTCCAATGCTATGAATGCCAAGGATTTGGCCACTTTGCTCAAGAATGCCCTACTCGTTTGAGGAAGAAGAAAGCCTTCACTATCACTTGGGATGATGAATCAGAGTCTGATAAAGATGAAAGTGACAACAAAGCACAAGGCGAAGAGGGGCATGAACAATTCCTTGCTTTCATGGTGGCTTCCGAAACTGAAGGACAAACAGAGTATCCGAAGAGGCCGGTTGAGAATGACATTGATGATGAATCCTCAGGGAGTGATAATGAAGAGCTTCAGCAAGCTTATGAAATGTTGTATAAGGAATCTCTTAACTTATCCAAATTGAATGAGAAACTCACTATGAAACTCAAAGCATGTGAAAGTGAGAATGTCAAACTAAAGGAGGAGATTTCCGAGGCTAGGAATGATGCCGTCAAGATATCTAATGATCGACAAGCTCTTTGTGCAAAACTCTTGACTTGTGAGACAGAGAGGAATGAGCTACAGCAAATCTATGCAATGTATGAAGAAAAGATTGAATCTCTCGAGATGTCTCAAGTTGCTTTGGAAGAACTAATGATCAAGAAAGAGGAAGAGCTCAAGTGTGTTATGGCTACCATTGGTCTTTGGAACAAAGGATCAAAGACTTAGGACAATATCATTGGGTCTCAACAAATGTGTTATGACAAGAGTGGCATTAGCTTTGGTGACAATAAAGAGCAAAAACGGAGTGCATCCACATCTCATGATACAAGAACTTAAGGATAGGGGGAGCAAAAGATTCACCTTGAGGAAAGACTTCTCAATCTTCCTAGAGTTGGTTAGGTCAAAGAAAAGATGGTATACTCTGTTTTTATTTGTCCTCATTGTGGTATGTATGGTTATATTCGCCCTTATTGTTATGAGCTGCATGGGAGAATGTCTCATAAAGATGAAAGAAATTCCAACATCTCGTGGGGTAAGAGCCACTTCATTGGTGGTAATGAGGTTAAGGGTCATATTAAACCTCGTTATTTTGATTTGCTTGAGACCAAACATGAACAGAGGTTTTGTTTATCTAGACTTAGGAATAGGAAGTTGGACACCAAGTTGAGATGGGTTCCCAATGAATTTGCAGGGAACCACAACGTCAAGACAACACCCAAGAATTGTAATTCTCACAACTTTGTTCATATTAAAGCGGTTTGGGTGAGAAAACTTGACTTGTGTTAATTTATTTATTCGTTTTAGTTTTTGCGTTTCTGTGTGTTTTTTCTTTTTGAGTCATTTAATGAGTGTCTGTTCGTTTTCTGTCTTACTTTGTTTTTTTTTTTTTTAAAAAAAATCCAAAATGATTTTTTTAGTATGGTTTTGCAAGCTTGAAATTCTTGAGAAGTCCTTGGTACATATTGGAATTGATGAGAATATCCATTTGAATTTCTTTTGATTTGTTGTCTAACTTTCTCTTCTAATTTTCAAGAAGAAAGTTTATGTCTTAGTCTTTCTCCATAATTCTCTCTTTCGTTGTAGGAACTAATTAGCTTAGGCCACTAATTGTTTCATTGGCTTAAATGGCGTGGTTTTACTCAAACTAATTTTGCTTAGTCACTAAATAAAGAATTTACTGAGTAATTATAACTCAATGATCTCAGTTTAACTTAAGCACCTCACTTAAGGTTTACTAAATCACCCAAGTGTTCAATTCTCAAGTCCAAAAGGATGAATTTGAATTCCCTTTGATTTTCTTTCTATTTCTCTTTCTTTTATCTAACTTTCTCTTCTAGCTCTCAAGAAGAAAGTTTCTCTCTAAGTCTTTCGCCATCCTTATCTTTTTTGTTGTAGGAACTAATTAGCTTAGGCCATTATTTGTTTCATTAGCTTAAGTGACTAAGTTTAACCCAAACCAATCTTGCTTACCCTCTAAGAAAGAAAATTTACAGAGTGATTATAGCTCAACGATCTTAGTTCAACTGAAGCACCTCAGTTCAGGTTTTCTAAATCACCTAAGTGTTCAATTTTCAAGTCCAAAAGGATGAATTTGAATTCCCTTTGATTTTCTTCCTATTTCTCTTTCTTTTTTTTTTTCTCTCTAATTTTCTCCTCTTGCTCTCAAGAAGAAAGTTTTTCTCTTAGTCTTTTTCCATCATTCTCTTTTTCGTTGTAGGAACTAATTAGCTTAGGCCACCAATTGTTTCAATTGCTTAAGTGACCAGGTTTAACTTAAACTAATTTTGCTTAGTCTCTAAGAAATAGAATTTACTGAGTAATTGTAGCTTAATGATCTTAGTTTAACTTAAGCACCTCACTTATGGTTTTCTAAGTCACCTAAGTATTCAATTCTCAAGTTCAAAAGGATGAATTTGAATCCCCTTTCATTTTCTTCCCATTTCTCTTTATTTTGGTTAACTTTCTCTTCAAACTCTGAAGAAAAAAGTTTTTGTCTAAGTCCTTCTCTATCCTTCTCATTTTTGTTGTAGGAACTCATTTAGGCCACTAATTGTTTCATTAGGTTAAGTGATCAAGTTTAACTCAAACTAATCTTGCTTAGTCTCTAAGAAAGAGAATTTATTGAGTAATTATAGCTCAACGATCTTAGTGTAACTTAAGCGCCTCACTTAAGGTTTTTCTAAATCACCAAAGTGTTCAATTCTCAAGTCCAAAAAGATGACTTTGAATTCCCTTTGATTTTCTTCCTATTTCTTTTTATTTTCTTTAACTTTCTCTTCTTGCTCTCAAGAAGAAAGTTTGTTTTTTTGTCTTTATCCATCATTCTCTCTTTTGTTGTAGGAACTAATTTGCTTAGGTCACTAATTCTTTACGGTTTCATTGAAAGACTCGTTTAGGATTATTGTGGCACTTGTGGCTTATTATAATCTAGAGCTTAACAAAATGGATGTAAAGATTGTGTTTCTTAACGGCAACGTTCAAGAAACTATAATGGTGCAACTGTAAGGTTTTTGACACTAAGTGATAAGAACATTTGGTTTGCAAACGAAAAAAATTCATTTATGGTTTAAAAGAGGCTCTAGTCAATGGTATCTTAAGTTTCCCAAGTGATTCTGTCATGACCCAAATCCACCCCTATAGGGTAGGATCATAACCGACCAGTAATCATGAGATTACCTATGACCTCAGACCGAAATCAAATTATAATTAATAATAGGGGGCCAGAATGTGGAAGCAAAATGTAGAAATTGTCCAATGAGCAGTGTATACATGGCATAATAAAAACTCTTCTCATGTATATAATGACTCACACATTACATACATAAGCATATTATACATGTCCAAGATCATTTAAGTAGTCTTAACAAAACCAAGGTTATGTACAAACTTGGTCAAACATGACAACAAAAGAAACAAAAGAAGAACAAGGCAAAAGTAAAGCCTCTTCCACGAGGCGACCTTGGTTGGCCTTTTAAAACTTGATTTTCTCATAGATCACTGGGGCTGGGGCTGGGGCTGGACATTCCGCTGCTCATACATATAAATAAAGAGTGAGCTAATGCCCAGTGAATAATACCAGAGTAAAGGGGGTTAATGAATGAGATTCATTGAATAGATCATACTTGTAATGTAAATATTTGAAATACCCTTCTCATTCATGTCAGATTTATAAATCATAATAAAGCAAAACGACCTTGGGTCCAGTATATCGCATCCGTATACAAAACGACCTCGGGTCCACTACTTTATGCTCAAGGCATATCAAAGGGGCAAAACGACCTTGGGTCCAACATTCTTATAGTCAATTTATATGCATGACCGTATTCATGATCATGATCACATTTGTATTCTTAGTCAAAATGACCTTTGGTCCCTTTATCTATCATACAAAACGGCTTTAGGCCCAATCTGTATCCTTGTCAAATTCACCGAACAGCCTTGGGCCCATTTCATGTTCATACATCAATCACTTACAGAGTTACAAATCAAAAGAGATAGAATACTCATTCAGAGTACAAATTCATAAGTTCAAAAACTTACCACATAGGTAACATTTAGAAAATAATACATATACAAAATATATTTACTAAGATATTACTCACAGTGTTCCAATGCTTGATTCGTCTTTGCACTTGACCCTACATAATTTATAACACATTGGGTCATAATACAATTCAATCCGTTCTTTAGCTTGCTAAATTTCTTAGGCTTTTTTCTTGTTCTTTATTCATTTAGGATGCTCAATGTGTGCCTAAGAATGCTTAGAAATGAAAGAGAATGGAAATTGAAGCATAAAACAACTTTTCAAAAGTTCCTGAAATAGGGCACTCCGCTCGAGCTCAACTTTAGTCGCTCAAGTGGTCTGCTAAGCTCTACAAAAGTACTGGTTGCTTGAATTTTAGGCTTGAACCAACTTTCTGTCGCTCGAGCCACCATGCAATTGTCTATAAAACTTCTAGGAGTTTAACTTTTATGCTCGAGTGCTACTTTCTACGCTCGAGTGAACTGGTCGATTTCTGAAATTTCTAGAATTGTGTTTGAAGCTTAAACTTGTAATTCAATGGTTTCAACTTTGCATGGTTGGTACAAAAACATGGAAAAATATTATAGAACATGAAAACATAGTTAATTTGAAACCAATTATCCAAAATCATGGTCCATTTCTCAAATTTGAACTCAAACTTACAATTATAGACCATGTATGTCTTAACTTGAATGCTCTTCTTTTTAAAATACAACAAGATGGCATGAAATGCATAAAACCATGACAAACCTTCAAGGTCTTGTCTTCTAGACTTCGTGCATGTATGAAATTCAAGTAATCTTAGCTAAAAAATGAAGGATCATGCATGCATATACATATTTCAACTTAATTCCACCAATTCAAGGTGATTCATGCTTCTATTGTATAATTTCATGTAATTAAACTCAAAACTAGATGAATTCAACTTCCACATGTTTTATCCACAAGGATTAAGGGAGAATTTCATACCTAGTGTGAGAATTCAAGTGTATCTTTGCTTAATCCTCCAAGTCTCCTTCCAATCTCCTACAATTTTCCTTGTTCTTTCTCTAAGTCAAGTTTTCTCTTTCTCTAAAGCTCTCTTGGCAGACTTTTAAACTCAAAAATATGAGTTAAGCCCCTTAATTAGCATATATATAGGCTTCATTAACTTAATTCACCAATCCAAACTTAAGCTAATTAATCAAGGCTTAGTTTAATTAATTGAAGGCTTAATTAATTTGAATTAATCTAATTAATTCAGTTTGAATCAAATTTTAATTAAATTTCACCATAGACTCTAAAAATTATGCTAATCACAATGGTATAATCAATTTCGGTTTCTGTTGTGTCTGTGGCCTTCAATTTCAATTTATTACAGCATACATAACATATTTTCCTATGGCGGATATATATGATTTCAAAACTACACATAATCATATGATTAGCATCCAAATTCACACCAAGCACATATTCACAAGTATAATTAAGGATTAACATTATAACACAGAACGGGGTTGCCATAGAATCCTTTTTGGAATTCAAGGAAAACATTGTGGATCAATGTGTCTATCATAAGATCTCTGAGAGTAAATTTATTTTTTTAGTGCTATATGTTGATTGCATCTTACTAGTTGGCAGTGACATAAGTCTATTGTATGAAACTAAGAGATTTCTTTTAAAGAATTTTGAGATTAAAGATCTTGGTGATACATCTTTTGTGATAAGCATTGAAATTGTAGATCACATGGTATAGTTGGCTTATCATAGAATGCATATGCCAAAAGGATACTCAGTAGATTTGGTAAGTAAACTTTTGTGCACTAGGTGATGCACCTATTGATAAGGGTGATAAATTAACACTACAACAAAAAAGGGTTTTTACGGCGCCAAATGCACGCTGTGGATACTATTCTACAATGTGCAGCGTCACGTCATATTATGACCAGTCTTAGAAATTCATTTACTTTCAATGACATGCCATAGTATCCTGTTAAAAACTATTTAACAGCAGATCTTGTGTGTCGTTTTTACTTTTTCTACGACTACTTTTACATGCCGTTATTTGGTGGGATAAAAAACAACGCCGATTGTATGCCTATGTAATACAACAACTTGCTCAGCCTGCCGTAGATAAGTAGAACATACCACGACATTTGTGGAATGCTGTAGAATATTTCATATAATGGCCTAATTTGCTTGTTGTAGAATGCGCATTATTTATTTATTTATATTTTTAATTCAGCAAGTTCTATTTTGACATGTTTTGTGCAATCTAACATTACAAACAAGCTTCACAAAATATTAATCAACCACCAAAATATTGTTTCAAATATAAAAATGAACTATATCCATAAATTATGAACATTCAAAAATTGTCAATATATACATTCCAAACATCCAAAAACTAACCGAAAGTTCAAAACCATCCAAAAGGACTATCTTTAAGTTATAAATTATCCAAAAGGTTATAAACCATTCAAAATTGTACATATATAAGTTTGTAAACATTACCCAAAATTATTCAAAGATTATAGAAATCTATTCATCAAAGTCCTCAAAAACTATCCATAGATGTTAGGATTTCTACTAAAAGTCAGAGCTAATGAAATGTGTTGGCCAAGAAACAGTGCTTCCAATAGCATCCTCAAGCACATACATCTCAAGATTAGGGCGAAACAATGGCGCATTGAGTATGACTTGGTTAACCCATACTTTCCAACACCCAGGGCCAAGAGGCAGGTGATGTACTAATGCTTTAGAATCTGTTGATGCAATTGTGCCTTCTGCAACCACCACCTCTGTTCCATCCCAATTCAATAATTTGCATTTGGCATTGTCCAAGGATCCCCCATTTCCGGTTTCATTTGTATCATGCAACTATCATGAAAGCAATATTAAGGTTATTATTAATGCCATATAAAATTTACCCAAATATCTTTATCGCCTTCACTGTTTTCGTCACCCTAAAAAAATTGTAATACAATATCAAGTTATATTTGTTTACTCAAATTCAGTAGACGATGTGGGATGTATATGAAAATATGACAAAAGCTCTTGAGTAGAAAAGCAAGTAAGCAAACAAAAGCACAAGCATGAGAAAAATGCAAATGAGTAAATTAATACAAAATTTATCCAAATATTTTGTTGTGAGTGCATCCTACATTCACCACCTTCGTGCACCCTATGTTCACCTCTACTGTTTTCCTCACTCTAAAAAAATTATAATACAATGGCAAGAAGCATTTGTTTACTCAAATTTAGAATCTTAATGTAATCCATATGCAAAATAACAAGCTTGAGTAGAAAAGCAAGCAAGCAAAAGCATAAGCATGAGAAATGTGCAAGTTTACCTGGGTTTCTCCATGTAAGTGTCCATTTGCCCCTTTACTTGGCTCCTACAAGTATTAATCAATTTTTTATTTTTTACAAACTTTGTGAAATGTCCTTGTATCTTAGATGGAAAGTGCATGTGACAAGCAATTATGATTTTAATAAATGTACACGAGACCCATTATGATAATAAATTTAAGTAAGAAGTCTATGGACTGTGTAGTTTTTTTTCATAAAATTAGAAAAAAGACAGAGAGTTAGAAAAAGCTACTTGGGTTTCTCCATGAGAATTTTTCTTGCCCATTGCATCTTCGCTTGGTTCCTACAAGTTTTAATTGAATTTTTTTTGAAAACTTTTATGAAACATCAATATATATAACATATATTGTCACATTATTAATTTATTTATTTTTACATCGTTTTGCCTTTTTTCTTTTAACATTTTAGCTTTCATCTCCCGGAGTTCTTGTTCTAAGAGCAGCAATTTTTGATTTAGTTTTATCATATTTTGATTTTGGTATGCTTGTGCATCAACTTTCGATGACAATGCTCCAAATCTAAGCCCTCTTACACTACCACGCCGTTTTGGACCAAAGGCTTGAACAATTGCATAATCTTTGATAGACGTTGGCCCTTCTTCTATAGAAGGCTTGTGAATCTCTTGAAAATTATTCTGCAATATATAACATTTATTATAAGGAACCCAAGTCAGACAATGTAATATGTATTCATTTTAATGATATTGTTTCTCCACATGGTTTGTAGAAAGTTTTAAATAGGTTTTACAAAAAGTCTTTAGTTTCCAAATTGTGGAGACGTAATTCTTTTGGGATTTTGAGTTGTTCTAATGTATATAAAACTAAGAACTTTTCTGATTCAAATGGAGAACATGCTTTAGATATATATTTATATATATTTGAATTTATTGAAGCTCTCTTTCCTAACCCTAGGTATGTTGCCTAGAATTTCTTAATCCTTTTAATCCCCCACCCACCCACCCACCCACTTACTTTAAAGCCCTTCAAAGTGCAGTATCATATCTGTTTCAACACAATCTTCCTACTAAAAACCTTAATCTACATGCCTATGCCTATTTTTCTTGTAATGTAGCACAATAAAACAAACTAAGCAACAAAGTCACTGTTTAGAGCTTAGGAACAGCTCTTTAACAGCCCCCTGAAGCCCATATTTCCTCAGTGAAATGAGCAATTCAATATTACAAAATGGTAAAAACACTGAAGTGAGTAATTTAGTATGAACTACTCTAAACAGTAAGCAAACACAATCTTTCAAGTTGCAACAGTTGCAACCACAATCTTTCAAGCTGCAGCAGTTGCAACCACAGCTCAGTCCAACAGAGCAATTGCATCAGATTGCAAATACATTCAAGTTCTTCTTTGATTTTCTTTAATTTTGACATGAGGGGCAAGTGTAAAGCAACAACCAGCAATCTTTCAATTGAATTGAATGAAATCATAAGCTTTAATAACATATTAAGCTTTAGAAGGTTCAGTATAATTTAATACATAGTTATAATGTAATATATACATTAAGCTAATTCATACCATTGCTTCCTAAAGCACTTCATTGACAGGTTTCTCCTTCTGTCTTGTATGCCATTTGATCCAAACATCCACTCTAGATATGGAATTTGGGTCTTGGTTTTGATTTTTCTGAAATAAATAAATAAATAAAACATAGTACAAATTGGTTTAGCAACAAAATTAAAATGCTTTCGAAATAAATGTCGTCTATATTGCCAAACTCACCATGTCTTCCTCTAGTCGTACATAGCCTTTTCTACTCATCATGTGTAACACCTTCTGCTTTTCTCTCATCTTTTTGAATTTTTCACTCTTTTGTTGAGTGTAAACATTTGAAATGTCCACATTTTTTAAGGATTTCTAATCTTTATCTTAATTGTTATGAAAATAAATGAGCTTCTACATAAAATTGTTATGAAAAAAAACTTACAATGTAGCTTTTTGAAAGTCGATTTTTCACAAATGCCTTCCACCCAGCCATTCCAATCTTATCAGGTTTGGTGAGGGCAATATTGCGTGCTAAATGACCTTTACCTGCTGCAATGAGAGTTCTTATTTTCATGATAGTTCAGACTTGTAATTGTGCCATAATTTTGTGAACTTTTGCATCACATGAGTCTTGTATCATGTGTTTCATATCTAAACTGCATTTTCATATAAACAAACATTTAGTATTAGAAGAGGGGGGAAAATAATGAATTGTTGTATAAAAATTAACTAGATAAACATACTACCTTCACACAAGCCCATACCTTATCCTTAATCTCATTTGGAACTTCAGACCAATAATCGATATTAATTAGCACCATCTCCCAAGCTAAGATCCCTTCCAAGGTTGATACGTGCACTGATTCTTGTTCTATCGGTTGGTTCTTTTCATTGAAGTCGATCTCATCACACTTTTGTTTGCCTTTGTCATGCATCTTTAACTTTGACGGCCCCCTAGTTTTCTTCTTTGGTTCTTGACCAGAGTCAGCTACTCCATCTGCATTTGGTGATTCAATTTGTCGAGTATTGGAACCTACATCTGAAATTCTAATGGGTCCATCACTTCTATTATCCATTGTGGCAGCAGCTATAGCTTCTTGCTATTTCCTATGTCTTTTTGCTGCCTTTTTAGAACTCGTTTATGACATATGAAAAAATAAAGACAAGGCAGCCAATAATTGGTCCAAAATGTGTACCCAAAATAAATAAATTAGAAAAAAAAAAAAAAAACACTTGTTTGAAAGTTACCTCTGCACACATTGTTGGTTGGCAACTTCAAGGGGGCATAGTTTTATGTTTTTATACAAATTATGCATACATTTCCTTTGTTTAATAATATGCCAATGAATTCAAATGCACTTGGGACATGACCCTCCCAATTAAAGAGAACAAATCACATATCATCCAATGAACAACTCAAACATAGGATGTAAGAAAAGGATTACAATAAATGTTTGAATCATAAGATTCATATTATTGATGACTGAGAAAACAACTTCCAGTCAATAGTGCTTATATGACCCATTACATCATTGTTGAAACAACTCTCCATTTTTTAGAACATAAATAAATAAATAAATATATATATATATATATATATATTAAATAAAAGTCAATATTTTATCTCCTTTTCTTCCCTTAGTGCCTTTAGGAGAAAAAAAATATAGATCATAGACTCAAAAAAAAAAAAAAAAAAAGTTCTAAAAAAATTAACACAATAATGAATAATACATGAAAATGAGTAGTTCAACACTAACCTTTGAATCAGTAGGATCCTTGCAGATTGCTTTATGCAAATAAATAATTAGGTACCAGATTAATAATGAACATTTGAATCCAGCTTGCAATTCTAACATAAAATGAAAAAATAAGTAGATAAGCATCAATTACTAACAAAGGTAATGATCTGGAAATTGTATCATCTAGAAACAAGTTTACACATTATTACCGAGCATTCACTTCTATATTGGAATGAATCAAAATGCATGTTACAGTTAGCAGCAACATTTGCACTAATCTTATGCTTATGGCCTTTCTTTTACTGAAAAAATGTTATGATGGAAAGACATAGAATTTTTTTTTTTTTTTTTTTTTTTTGTGGAGGGGGGTAATTAAGTCATAAAAAAAGACAAAGAGATACAGGAATACAAGGGGCATTCCCCAGGCTACTATACAAAAAATATAACCAACAGCCAAAAGAAAAAAGCCTAAGAAACTACAATAGAAATATGCCCAACAGCCTAAGCAACTACACTAGAAATAAAGTCTAAAAAAGTCTAAACAACCAACAGCCAAAAAGAAACCCAGAAGACAATGACAACAGGCTATTAAAAAAGCCCAATTTGTTCAATTACCGTATATGAAAAATGGGGGAATTGAACAAAAACAAAATCGAGCTAATATAACCACACAAATGACAACAACCAAATAAAGTACACAAGACCACACAAGACCTATACAAAACCAACAATCTATATAGATAACAGGCAGTAAGAACAGATCAGCCCATGCATGTAGACAACAAGCAGACAGCAATCAACAGAAACAACTCCAGCCTGTAGCAATAGCAGGCAGCAAATAGACAGCCAGCACAAGCAACAACAAGTAGACAGCTAGTACCAACAATCTCACAAACAGAAAAGAATCACAAGAATGTAGATGGAAAAGAATATAAAAAACCAGTAACCATTCAACTTAATCAAGCTAGGAATCCATTAAACCGATGTGGACACCAAGCTCCAAGACACAAGAGCCTGAGCAACAAGGATCAAAACCAACTAATGAATATACTGGACAACTCATAGAAGTCAAGCAACAAACCAATTCTCATAAAGACCTCCCATTCAACTCACACAGATACTCAACAGATAAGAGAAAATTTTAGAGATACTAGTTCAAAGACAATATAGGAATCTCACCACCACTCAACCCTCATCAAAAAACCCATATCCTATTATGAAAAACTCACTTACTTAACCCTCCTCCCTAACCTCTGTACTAGCTAGAACTTGCAGTAGGCAAACAATTAGAAACATATAGTAACAACTCAAGACAATATAGGATTCTCACCACTATTCAACCCTCATCAGAAACTCATATCTTATTTTGAGAACTCATTCACTCAACCCTCCTCCCTAACTCATTGTGCCAGCTAGAACTTGCAATGAGCAAACTATTAGAGATTTATATCTAGTTCACTCAATCTTCAGCAGCTTACATCACTCACACAAACCTACTTTAAGAGCTCACATTACTCAACTCTCCTCCCTACACAGAGACTAGCTGAGTTGAAGCACAACTTGCATTAAAAGTGAGTTAAAAAGAAGGATTTTCAATATGTGACTCACATCACTCAACTCTCATCAAATATACAAGCCATACAGAAACCTGCACTACACACAGTTAGTAATAGCTTTGATTACAGAAACAGGCAAAGACCATTCTTTCAGGAACCAGTCATTATATAAGTTAGATTTGAAATTCTTGATAGATAGCACCCTGTATCTGACCATGTCCCTGATCCTACTAACAATGGCCACCTCCTTAAAATTTGTAAACTTTACTACTTATTTGAATTTTTTTTCTTTCAAACTTCCTCTGAAGCGTAATTTCCCTAATAATTTACTCATGAAACATGAGAAATATCAAAACTTTTCAACAACAAATTTCAAACAAATAATAAACAAGGCAGTGATTCAAAGTCAAAAACTAACATTTAGTAAACAAACATGTGCAATATAAGAGCCAAACCAACAAGATAAACCCACAAAACAATAAAAATAAATAAATAAACTTACCAAGCTTGACTTCACTTTCTCCACAAACTCAATGTTCTTGAAACTCTCGAAAATCTCCGAAGATAAACTCTTCTGCTCAACTAGTTATATATATATATATATATATATATATATATGCATTTGAGAGAATCAATGAATCAAATTTCATGAAATTAGAATTTAAGAAAATTAAATTAGGGAAAACTGAATTCCCACAACAAAATCTGTTATCAACAATTCCACTACTTGACCAAATCTGGTTATACATACATACATACATACATATGTATATATATATATATATATATATATATTGTATACGTAGTGAAAGGGGACAACAATATATATTGTACAATGTTTGATAAGCAGGTGTTAGGGTTTTTAGGGGATTTGCTAAGAGGGGAAAAAGGGCAGTGGAGATGTCGCAGGTTTAGGGAGAGGGGTTCAGTGGTATGTTTAGGGAAAGGGTTTAGTAGACAAGGGGATGTAAGAGAGAGAGAGAGAGAGAGAGAGAGAGAGAGAGGAATATAAGGAAAGAGAAGAAGAGTTCCATACCTAAAATTGTTTGAAGAGAGGAGAGAACAAGGTTGTTAATAAAGGCACGAAATGGAGAAGACAAAAATCGTCTTTGCCTATTCTTTTTCCCAGGAGGGTCGACTGCCGGTGTCAAAGAAAGAGGAAGAACATAGAGAAACAGAGGAAAGCGCGATTGCTTTGTTGAGGAAGGAAGCAGACAAGTCAATGGACTACCGTGTTTGCCTCTCGATCTCCACCGATTCAATTGTTTGTAGAACTTTGAAGAACAAAATGGACTGTCGTGTTTGCCTCTCGATCTCCATCGATTCAATTGATTGTAGAACTTTGAAGAACAAGGGTTGAAGAAACTATCAGTGTCTTTGAAGAACAAGGGTTTGAAGAAAATGGACTGCCGTCTATTCCCTCTCTTTCTTAGAAATTATCAATGTCTTTGATAATAAAAAAATGAATTAAATATATTTTTTTGGTAAGTGGCGCCACAAATTATTGGGTTTTGGTGCCTTAATTTTTTGGTCATACTATTCATGACATATATGGTGAGCCATGAAAAGTGGCATATTTTTAACGATTGGCATATGTGTGTGTCGTATATAATTAATGTATTAACAAGATGCCATAGGTATGTCATAGAAAGTTTTATTATTTACAGCTAAAATTGCAAGCCGTAAAAAAATTATCATTTTTACCATTAACGGCCTACGCAATAGACACGCCGTGGTTAGGATAGTATTTATGACATGCAAAAAAAGTAAGTTGTAAAAGTGAGAAACTGCAACTTGCATTCATTGTATGTCGTTGATGTGGTGCCGTAAAAAATCAATTTTGTTGTAGTGTAAATTTGCTCAAATATCTAAGGAAACAAATAGAGGACATCCTTTATGCTTCAGCAGTAGGGAGCCTCATGTATTATCAAGTTTGTACGCATCTAGATATTGCGTACGCAATTGAAATATTTAGCAAATATTTATGCACTTTTGGACTTCAAGTTGTAAATTATATTGAGAAGTCACTAAGAATTTATTGTGATAATAAAGTTACTGAACATTATTCTAAGAATGACAAGAGTTTGTCAAAATCAAAACATATTGACACAAAATTTCTTATCTCAATGAAAATAGTTCTGAATCATCATGTGTCAATTGAGTATATTAGGACAGACTTCATGATTGTGGATCCGTTTACTAAGGACTTACCACATAAAGCGTTCAAGGAGCATGTAGCTCATATGAGAGTAGTTAGTTCTAGTGATGTGTTTTGTTAGTGGGAGTTTATATTACTCTTTCTTTAGTTAATTGACACTTGTAATGATGACTTTAAGTTTTTGGACGATTCTAAAATAAAGATGTATTTTTTTGTGGGGGCCAAATAGTGGGAGTCGTAGAGAGGCCGAATAGTCGAACTTGGAGAGTCGAAATATATAGCACTCGGCGCTGTCTCGCACGCTCGAATCCTATCCTATTCGGCCAAATAGTCGGTCGAGCAAGGGGCCGAGTGAAAAGCGGTTTGTTACAAAAGAAGCCGAATGGAGAATTGAAAGTGGACCTAATCCCGAGGCCCAAGAAAGAAAAGATATAAATAGAAGAACATCAGCCAGAAAGAGTTATGTGAGAACCATTACGCTTAACTTAAAATACAAGTAATCCAGAGTGTAGAGACTGACTTGCCCGTTGGAGTGCTAATTCTGGCACCCCCAACCGGAGTGTTTATTCATTTTCAGGTGATTAGCTGAGGATCACGAGCATCCCCTAGGATCAGAAGAGTATTTCCAAACCACATCTCCACAATTGGCGCCGTCTGTGGGAATACTCAAGCACATCCATGGCGGGCGTGACGAAAGATCCTCCAGTAGTCACTATCGACCCTACACTGCAAGATAAAACCACTCCAAGCAATATGCTTGGGCCAGAGAATATTACCGCAAGAAGGGCCTTGAACTTCGGTTCACCCTCGACATCAACACAAGAGACAATGCAAGCGATTATGGAGCAAGCAAAACAAAACGCACAGAGGTTGGAGAACATGATCGCTGAGAACGAACGTCTTCGTCAGGATTTAGCCTTGGAAGTAGCGAAGTCCAAACAAACTGTACGCCAGGATCCGGAACGACCTCTGAAGGCAGGTGGTCGACGACTTCGAGCCCGACAACAGGACACTGACAGTGATTTTGACTCATTATCCCCGGAGCCCAAAAAGAAGGGTCGACTCGAAGCTACCAGTTCTTCTGAAGAGAGTGTACGTATAAGGCATAAGTGACGAAGAAACAGTTCAGACGAAGAAGACCAGCATGATCCCTTTGTATGACGGATCGCAAGGGCGGTCCTGCCTAAAAAGTTCAAAGCTCTGTCGTTCACTCTTTATGATGGAAAATCAGACCCCACCAATCACATTCGTCACTACAAGCAAGCCATGACATTGCATGCAGACGATGAGGCCCTCATGTGCCGAACATTTCCTAGCAGTTTGGGATCACTGGCTGTCAGGTGGTATTATAATTTGGAGCCGGCTTCGATCAAGAGCTTCCATCAATTACAGAAATCCTTCAAGGCTAGATTCATCACCAACGAGGTCCAACCGAAACAAGTCGACTCTCTCTGGGCAATGCAGATCCAGTCAGGACAAACACTAAGAGCGTATTCGGCACGCTACTGGGAGTGTTTTAATCTTGTTGATGATGCTTGCAACGACTCCATGGCCATCACCGCCTTCAAAATGGGTTTGCATCTTGACAGCGCTCTCCGCAGCTTCTTGACTCGAAGACCCCCCAAAACGGTCTGGTCGTTAATGAAGAAAGTTGAGGAATACTGCAAAATGGAGGATGACGCCTTACGGGTTAAAGTCGGAAACGTGGCCAACAAGACGACCCCTTCTGAAATTGCTCAGCCGATAAGTTCCGTACCACCTCAGAGCCCTGAACCGCGGCATCGGGCTAAACTGGACAAGAGACGGGATTCTCGCCGATTGAGCGACCAATGCCCCTATCGAGCAAATGAACAACTGCAAGTCGATGGCAGGCGCACAAGGCGCACTGATAAAAAATACACAGAGTTGTCAGAGCCGATCAGCGCGGTTATGTCCAAGATCCAACATCTTCCGTTCTTCAAATGGCCGTCCAAAATGGTGGGACCTCCCGAGACCAGAAGACGGGATAGCCGGTGCGAGTATCACAAAGATCATGGCCATGATACTGAAAGTTGTAACGCGTTGAAGGATCACTTGGAGGAATTGGTACAAGATGGTCGACTACAACAGTACATCCAAAAAGGCAGCTCAACCAAAGCAATAGCCTTAAGACAGGATTCTCCTCCACTCGGCGTGATTCACATGATATACAGCCTGCCATCATCCGCGGTGCACACGATTCAGTCGCATCCCGCCCCTGAAAATCAACTCTCCAGCTAAACGGCCCCATGAAGCTGCGTGCATTATTTTTGATGATTCAGATTTGGCCGGAGTGACACTCCTCCACATCGATCCCCTGGTAATCGAGTTACGCGTAAGCCGATCCACCGTTGAGCACGTACTCATTGATCCGGGGAGCATATTGGAAGTTATGTATTACAAGACATTCACTAAACTCGGCTTCTCTGAATCGGATCTCTCTCCGGCACCTTATCCACTATTCGGCTTCAACGCCAATCCAGAATACCCGTTGGGGAAAATCACACTACCCGTTTGAGCAGGTTCCCGAACAATGGAAGTGGAATTCTTGGTCGTCAAGCTGCCGTCGCCGTATAATCTCATTATGGGGCAAACTTGGTTGCACACCATGCAGGCCGTGCCGAGTACGTATCATCAACTGCTACGCTTCCCGACAAAACGCAGCATTGAGCAGATCCGTGGCTCCCAGAAATCAGCACAAACATGTTATCTCCTCGCTGGAAAGACGCCAAAGGAGTTGTAAGTGAATTCCATTGAGGTGCCGAATCGGGAGAGCCTCGACGATGTTGGGCGGCTGCCAAATGAAAAGGCCACGGAAGGCTTAGACTGAGTTGAAATCGACGGATGCCCAGACAAGTTCTTCATGGTTGGCGCCTCCCTGAATCAAGCCGACAGACAGCGGCTAATTTCTTTCCTGCTCAGCAACCTTGATGTCTTTGCGTGGACTCCATACGAGATGCCGGGTATAGATCCGTCCGTTTCACAGCACCGTTTGAATATTGACCCTAAGTGCAAGCCAATCATTCAGAAAAGCTAGCGGTTAGCCGCAGAGCACACTGTCGCCGTTGTTGAGGAGGTTGACAGGCTGCTTGACGCCGGGGCAATCAGGGAAGTGACCTACCATACATGGCTCTCTAATACAGTGGTGGTGAAGAAGAAAAATGGGACTTGGCGAGTGTGCGTCGATTTCACGGACCTAAACAAAGCCTGCCCCGAGGATTGTTTTCCCCTACCCAGAATTGACTAACTTGTAGATGCGACGGCACGCCATCAACGTATGAGCTTCCTCGATGCTTACAGAGGCTACCATCAAATCGCCATGCATCCAGAGGACCAAGACAAAACTGCATTCCTCACCCCAAGAGGAACCTACTACTATTAGGTTATGCCTTTTGGGCTGAAGAATGCAGGGGCAACCTACCAAAGACTGGTCACTGCCATGTTTAAGGAGCAACTCGGCCACACTATGGAAGTGTACATTGACGATATGGTGGTCAAGTCCAAGGAAGAGCAGAATCATATAGCAGATCTGGAAGAGACATTCGGCATTCTACGTAAATATAGAATGAAGTTGAACGCTTCCAAATGTGCGTTTGGGATCGGCTCTAGCAAATTCTTGGGTTACATTGTCAACCACCGAGGACTCGAAGCCAACCCAAGGCAAATCACAGCAATCCTAGAACTCGGCTCCCCTTGATCGGTCAAGGAAGTTTAGAAGTTAATGGGGATGGTCGCTGTACTCAACAGGTTCATCAGTCGTTTTATGGACCGCTACCGACAATTTTTTCATACACTACGGTAGGGCAAGGCTTTTGAATGGTCTGCTGAGTGCGAAGTTTCTTTCAACGGCCTCAAGACCTACCTCCGATCAGTTCTACTCTTGACAACACCCTCGGCCGGTGATCTGCTCATTTTGTATTTGGTAGTTTCTAACTTGGCCGTCAGCGCCATACTGATAAAGAAAGAACTGGGGGAGCAGCGACCAGTGTATTATGTAAGCAAGGCAATGGTTGACGCCGAAACACGCTACCTTCCGTTGGAAAAACTCATTCTGGCCCTCGTCATGGCAGCGAGAAAGCTGATGCATTACTTTCAGGGGCATACCATTGGGGTGCTAACAGACCACCCCCTCCGGTCGGTACTCCGTAGTGCAGAAGCATCAGGGCGCGTTTCAAAGTGGGCTCTTGAACTCGGCCAGTGCGATATTCAGTTTCTGCCTAGAACCTCTATCAAGGGACAGGTGCTTGCCGACTTTGTGGCCGAATTCACTGGGGGACTTGCCGACTTCACGTCCAATGAAATTTGACCTAAGCCGAGCTGGAGAATTTATGTTGGGGATATTTGGAAGTTGTACTGTAATGGATCATCCAATCAACGGGGCAACGGCGCCGGAGTAGTAATCATGGCTCCCGACGGCGCAATAATTGAGCAGGTCGTCAAACTCGGCTTCGAAGCAACAAATAACGAGGCCGAATACGAAGCCCTTATGGCCAGTTTGCGGAATGCACAGCTTCTGGGTGCTCGTCGTTTGCTGGTATTTTGCGATTCAAAACTGGTGATCAATCAGCTAAAGGGGGAGTACGCGGCCAAAAATGACTGTATGGCGGCTTACATGAAATCGGCTAGCACCTTGCTGGCAAAATTTGACCATCATGAATTGAATCAGATAACACGTGATCAGAACACACATGCAGATGCCTCGGCTTGCCTAGCCTCCGCCATTAACTCAGAGATTAAATGGACCATCGAAATAGGTTTCATTCCGGAGCCGAGTATTGGCCCTTCGGAGGAAGTCCAGGTCAATGTCTTAGAAGCTGGACCAAGTTGGATGGATCCCATTGCTGCATTCCTGTCTTCCAAACAGCTCCCAGAGGACAAGAAAGAAGCGCACAAGCTGCGAAACAAAGCCCTGCGATACTACTTGGATCCGCAAGGACAACTTTATAAAAAATCCCCTTTTTCGTCCATATTTGGAATGTGTGCATCCGGACAAAGTCGAAGAGCTTCTGATTGAAATACATGAAAGCAGTTGTGGCGTCCATTCTGGCGGGCGCTCTTTGGCTCATTGAGCCGTGACTTAGGGGTATTACTGGCCAACAATGAAAGTCGACGCTGAATGTTACGTGAAAAAGTGTGAACAGTGCTAGAAGTTCTCTCCATTGACCCACCTTCCTGCTGAAGAGCTAAGCTCCATAACCAGTCCTTGGCCGTTCGCCCAATAAGGACTTGACATCGTCGGACAACTGCCTCGTGCCTTGGGTAACAAGCGATTCTTGATTATCGCGACAGATTATTTTACAAAATAGGTAGAAGCGGAGGCACTAACGCATATCCGAGATACCGATGTAAAGCGTTTTGTGTGGAGAAATATCATAACACGATTCGGCATTCCAAGAGCACTTATCTCAGACAACGACACCCAGTTTGATTGTGGCGTCTACCGAGAGTTGTGTAGCAAGTATGGTATCCGGCCTTACTTTCCACGCCAGCTTATTCGTAAAGCAACGGTCAGGCTGAAGCCTCCAACAAATCCATCCTGGACGGCATCAAGAAAAGGCTGGAGAAAGCTAAAGGCAAATGGGTCGAAGAATTGTCGAGTGTGTTGTGGGCTCATCGAACTACGCCGAGGCGATCTACTGGGGAAACGCCGTTTGCTCTATGCTTCGGAACCCAGGCAATCATATCCTTGGAGATCGGCCTCCCAACCTTGAAATCGAAAGTTTTTGATATGGGCCAAAACGACATGATGCTGGCCTTGGATTTGATTCTGATTGAAGAACGAAGAGACCGTGCCCTTGCATCCATGGCGCGGTATCAGTAGTAGCTTGCTAAGTCGTATAATCAACACGTTCAGCTGCGCCGCTACACACCTGGAGAGTTGGTTCTGAAGAAAGTACTCCCAGCTGCTAGGAAACCGGCTGATGGAAAATTGGGTCCTAATTGGGACGACCCTTATCAGGTCGATTCGATCGCGGGAGTAGAGGCATGTCGGCTTAAAGACATGTCTGGAAGGAGTCTGCTACGGCCTTGGAATTCAACGCACTTGCGCAAATTCTATCATTAAACTCAACTTGTGGGGAATGATATTAGTTCTGAATGGCTCACCATGTACACATTCCACTTTTGTAATGCAAAGATCCCTGTTTACTTATTGCGAAATTTGTTCAAAAGTGTTCCGATAAAGCCTTCGGATTCAGAGCGCCCTTCGTGGATATCACGATTGGCCAAACTGAGTCTTCGAATTCGGAGCCCCATCGGCGCATGACGCCTTTGGGCCGATAAAGCCTTCGGATTCGAAGCGCCCTTCGTGGATATCACGATTGGCCAAACTAAGTCTCCGAATTCGGAGCCCCATCGGCGCATGACGCCTTCGGGCCGATAAAGCCTCTGGATTCAGAGCGCCCTTCGTGGATATCACGATTGGCCAAACTAAGGGCTTGTTTGGTTTGTTTTTGGGAGAGTTGTTTTTGAAAAAAATTTTGGGGAGAGAGTTTAGAAATTTTTTTTGGTTTGTTTGGTTATATATTTTGAAAGTAGTTTTGGAGTTTGGGAGTTTGGGATGATTTGATATTTTGTTGTAATTAAGTAGATGTATGTGAGAGAAAAAGTGATTGAGATTGAGAGATGAGAGAGAAAAAGTGATTGATTGATGTGTAAGAGAGAGAAAGTGATTTTGGAAATTTTTTGAGAAAAACACAAACCAAACAAAATTTTGAAAAAAAATTTCAAAAACAACTCTCCTAAAAACAAACCAAACAAGCCCTAAGTCTCCGGATTCGAAGCTCCATCGGCGCATGACGCCTTTGGGCCGATCAAGCCTTCGGATTTGGAGCACCTTTCGTGGATTTCACGATTGGCCAAACTGAGTCTCCGAATTCGGAGCCCCATCGACGCATGACGCCGTTGGGCCGATAAAGCCTCCGGATTCGAAGCGCCCTTCGTGGATATCACGATTGGCCAAACTAAGTCTCCAGATTCGGAGCCCCATTGGCGCATGACGCCTTTGGGCCGATAAAGCCTTCGGATTCGGAGCGCCCTTCGTGGATATCACGATTGGCCAAACTAAGTCTCCAGATTCGGAGCCCCATCGGCGCATGACGCCTTTGGGCCGATAAAGCCTCCGGATTCGGAGCGTCATTCGTGGATTTCACGATTGGCCAAACTGAGTCTTCGAATTCGGAGCCCTATCGGCGCATGACGCCTTTGGGCCGATAAAGCCTTCGGATTTGGAGCGCCCTTCGTGGATATCACGATTGGCCAAACTAAGTATCCGAATTTGGAGCCCTATCGGTGCATGACGCCTTTGGGCCGATAAAGCCTCTGGATTCGGAGCGCCCTTCGTAGATATCACGATTGGCCAGTCTTCGAATCCGGAGCCCCATCGGGGCATGAAGCCTTTGGACCGATAAAGTGTCCGAATTTGGAGCGCCCTTCGTGGATATCATGATTGGCCCGGCTCCGGATTCGGAGACCAATTGGCGCATGACGTCTTTGGGCCGATAAAGCCTTTGGATTCGGAGCGCCCTTCGTGGATATCACGATTGGCCAGTCTCTAAATCCGGAGCCCCATCGGCGCATGACGCCTTTGGGCTGATAAAGCCTCCGGATTCGGAGCACCCTTCGTAGATATCATGATTGGCCAAACTGAGTCTCCGAATTCAGAGCCCCATCAGCGCATAACGCCTTTGGACCGATAAAGCCTCCGAATTCGGAGCGCCTTTCGTGGATATCATGATTGGCCAGTCTCTGAATCCGGAGCCCTATCGGCACATGAAGCTTTTGGGCCGATAAAGCGTCCGGATTCGGAGCGCCCTTCATGGATATCACGATTGGCCCGTCTCCGGATTCGGAGACCAATTGGCGCATGACGTCTTTGGGCCGATAAAGCCTCCGGATTCGGAGCGCCCTTCGTGGATATCATGATTGGCCAGTCTCCGAATCCGGAGCCCCATTAGCGCATGACGCCATTGGGCCGATAAAGCCATCGGATTCGGAGCGCCCTTCGTGGATATAACGATTGGACGTCTCCGAATTCGGAAACCAATTAGTGCGTGACACGGTATAAACGTGAAATGGCGAAACATGCCGTATAAATGCAGGTTGAAACATGTAAACGTTCATAATAAAATGTGTCCTCAAATCAGTCGATTGACATGAAGTATACTAATACAATCAGAAAGTATGCTGACAATTGAAAACACTTGAAATAGACAATGTACTATTATTCAATTAGTTAAAAATTACATGAATTTTGCATTACAGTGCCTACAATGTCTACTTTTACACGGCTTCTCCCTCATCATCACTCTTTTCGACTTCAAAGGCGGAGAAGGAAAAATGATCACGTTGGTACCGCGACAATGCCGAATCAACACCCTCTGCTCGAAGAGCCTCCGCGGCTTGAAGTGCCTTAATCCAACCGTACCTAAAGCCCTGGTTCTCGTATTGACAGACCTCCTCTGCAAGTTTCTCTTTGGTTTTGTCGATCCCAACCTTCCGGCCCGCATGGAAGCCTTGTTCATAACCCATGGTCCTCGCATTTTCTACGGCAAACATACTTGCCGTATCTCGGTCGGCAATGGCATGACTTAACAGCCGTTGGGTCACTCTCTCCTCCACGATCGGGTTAGATTGACCCGCCGCACGCGGCTCAGTGGCTTGAGCTTTTCTAAGCTCCCTAAGCTCACGCTCGGCCTTCTCCGCGCGAGCCTCCAAACTGCGGATTCGTTTGTCCTTCTTCTCTATTTCCCGTCGCGCGGCGCGCAGACGCATGTCGACTTCATAAGCGGTGTACAGCTCCTTCACCGCCCTATGGATGCCTTCTCGAAATACTTTGAAATCTTGTCGTCCAACCATCGACTGTTGGACCTCCGGTGGAAAGATCTGTCGAGCAAAGTCGACTGCTACACCTGGATCATTAAAAATGGAATCCACCTCCGTCATCGGTTTATTCCCCACGAAAATCGTGAAACTCAACGGTCATGGCGTCGCATCAGGCTCACTTCTTGGTCGCGGTCGTGGGGAGCTTCCCCGTTGCTGTTTTTCTTTTCGGGGTGATCTACTTCGACGACTCGGGGGCTGACGTTTTTCCCATTCCTTGGACGTCCTTCCTCTCGTGTGTGTAGGCTCGCTGCTACGATTCATTGCAGTGTCTAGCTCAGACAATGTTCGTCCTTCTCCTTTGTTGTTGAAGAACAATCTGTTTGACATTCGCACTTATCTCAAGCTAGTTTAAATCAAGTCTGAATAAGAATAAGTGGAATCACTACTCACCCCATTTATTCTTAATGTATGCAGTGCCCCCGAGGTGATGTCATTAATTCTAAACGCCAAAATCGAGATGCCGATCGGGTCATTCCATGAACTAGTCCTATTCAGCTTCTGAAGCTCATGCACTGGCTGAGGCAAGGGCAGATTTATTAATCTGATCGGCCAAGTATCTAAACCTAATGCCGATCGATTTATGTCGCAGCCATTCCATGAACTAGTCCTATTCGGCTTCTGAAGCTCATGCACTGGCTAGGGCAAGGGCAGATTTATTAATCTGATCGGCCAAGAATCTAAACCCAATGCCTATCGATTTATGCCGCAGCCATTCTAGGAACTAGTCCTATTCGGCTTTTGAAACTCATGCACTGGCTGGGGCAAGGGTAGATTTATTAATCTGATCGGCCAAGAATCTAAACCCAATGCCGATCGATTTATGCCGCAGCCATTCCATGAACTAGTCCTATTCGGCTTCTGAAGCTTATGCACTGGCTGGAGCAAGGGCAGATTTATTAATCTGATCGGCCAAGAATCTAAACCCAATGCCGATCGATTTATGCTGCAGCCATTCCATGAACTAGTCCTAATTCGGCTTCTGAAGCTAATGCACTGGCTGGAGCAATACCAGATTTATTAATCTGATCGGCCAAGTACCTAAACCGAATGCCGATCGATACTTGCTATTGAAAACAAAATGTAGCCATTTTACAATTAAAAGCAATACCATTCATCAATAACAAAATTTAGCACAAATAATAACAAGGTAAAAAAGGAAATTTTCATTAGTAAATTGGGCACAAATTGTAGCCATTTTACATACGAAAAGTACTAAACAAAAAGCTACAAGTTCGCATGAAAATGCCTAGCAAAAAACTATAACTGTAGCAATACATGAAAATTACCAAACGAAAAGCTGTAAAAATACATTCGAAATCCTAAAACAAAAACAAGTGTCGCCCAAATTAGTCCTCGGAGTCAGACTCCAGCGGCTCAACATCCACTTGCTCGTATGGAATCGGCATAGCCAATGTTACATCAGCAGCAGCAAGGGCTTTGAGCTAGCCGTGTTTAAATCCTTGATTTTCAAATTTGGAGACTTCGTCAACATAGTCGGCGAAAGCAACACTTTTCTCGGCCTCGAATGCGTTGGAAGCCTCCGAGTCGGCTACTTCCTTCGCCTTCTTTACTTCCTCCAACTTAGCATCTAGTTTGGAGATTGCCTCATGGGCCAATTTGAGCGCGTCTTCACTCGCGTCCGCTCTCTTCTCGGTGGCCGATCTCAGTTGATCCGCGTTACACGTCCTCTCCACTTCGGTTTCGGCCCGCGCGCCTTCCATCTTCGCCCTTAAAGCTTCGAACTCGGCCTTGCTCCTTTGGCCCTCAACTTCTGTTTGTAAACGGCCACGCTGTTCGACGGCGTCATGATGGCGACGACCCATCTCAGCTATCCTTCCGACGGTCTGCAAAACAGGAAATTAAAACCAAAACAATATTTGCATAAAGCGAAAAGACAAAGTCAAGATATATACCAAAAGAGCCGATTGCAAGGCCAAAGCTATTGCAACCAGATCCGACTCCGCCCGGAAAGCTGCCTTGTCAGCCGACAATGAAACGGACGTAGCCATGCTGAGTGCGATCGCTGGATCTTTAATTACCGAAGTATCAGAGGAGATCGGCGTGTTTTTTTATCTTCGGTTGAATGACAAAAGGCACAATCACATCCAATTCCTCTAAACGAGGTTGTTTGTTGGCACGGTTTTCTTCTGAGCCGGCCTCGACCTCGGCAGGGCGCTTCTCTGCCCTTTGCTCAGCCTCTTGATCGGCCTGCACAACCACCTCGGCCTTGGCACTTAGGTTTTTTGCCGTTCCCTCCTCAATAACAGGCAAAGAGGGCTGAGATTCGCACACAGGTAGAGAGGGCTGAGATTCGGCGGCAGGTGGCACTCCGGCTCGAATGGCCTCTGCTCTTCGCCACGCGGCCATCCTTTTCGCGTTCGCCTTCTTGGCAAGTTGTGTGAGGCTTAACCCAGCCATATCTTCGGGGTATGCGCCGGGAAGGTCCTCTAGACCGTGAAAAATGTCGTCAAGTGGAAGGTCCTCTCGGTCTGAAGTGGACGGAGGGTCGACTGAATTGAGGCTGGCTTCCTCAAAGGCCAACTTCAAAGCCTTGTCGACTTCGGCTTCGGACTGATCTGACTCGGCGACCTCAGCTACTTCCGCTCGCTCCGAATCGGACCCCTCAAAACCAACTTGCCGCAAGTTTTTGAAATCGGTCAAGATAAGAGCGGTAAAAAACTCCTCACCCTTCAGAATTGGAATGTTTTCTACCGCTGAGAAGGTTGTATAAGTCGGCTCGTAGCGGAGTAAAACGTGGGCCGCCCTCCCCTGTTTCTGAAGACTCGGCCGGCCAAAATATTTGAGCGCGACTTTGATTTCTGAAAGAACAGCGTCGTCGGTTGAAGTCAGGACTTTCTTCAAATCGTTCCTGCACAAGCAAAACCATGACGTCTCGAAAATGAAGCTTTATAAATATAACAAAAAATAAAAGAAAGAAGCTATACGACCACCTGGTTCGCCCCTCCGTCTAGGAATAGGATCGAGGTGATCCTCGCCTTCGCCGAATTCCCAGTTACCTTGGACAACGACCATAACATCATCGACTCGCTTCCCACAACTGGAAAGTATAGTCAGTAATTGATGGTCGGTGTCCTTGACCCTAAGGAAATAACGTCCGTGCCGACCAGAAGACTTGGCCAAGGCATAACAATGCCAAATAGCAAGAATGCCGAGGTTAATCCTAAGGCGACGGTTTAGTGCTATAATCCCCATTACGATTCTAAAAAAGTTGACATTGGGTTGGGAAGGGATTAAACCCCAATGGCAAAGCACAACCCTAAAGAATGGGTGAAGGGGGAAATGGACTCCACCCTCTGCGATTGATAGGAGAGGGAAGACAATCGTGGTTTCATCAGCCTTCTCCATATCGAGGGTTCCGTCTGTCACAAGTGACAGATGGACGTCAGCAGGAATGAAAAAATGGTGTCGGAAGCTAGAAATTTGATCCGAGGAGAGGAGATCTTTTAAATGTTTTGTCATTTCCTTCCACCTATAGGAACATGCTAAGCCAAAAACAAAGTAAGAAAAAAGATTCAAAGTAGAGAGGAGAGAGAACTTACAAGAGACGAAGAGAATGAAGAAAAGGAAGTTGCAGGGATAACTCGGAAGGCAGTCCAGCGACGAGCGTTTAAAAGAGTGTATGTATTTGAAAAGACGTCGAAATTTTAAATCACAATAAATAGAAGTGTACGAAGGGGCGGGAAGTTGAAATGATAACCGAGAAGCGTGTGCTCAGACATTTGCGTTGGAATGAGGTCAGCCGCCGAATTTCGGCTCTAACTTTTCGAGTTCGAAACCAAACACTCCAGCCAACTGTCGTTAGTAGAGTGCTTGGGGGGCAATTGTGGGGGCCGAATAGTCGAACTTGGAGAGTGGAAATATATAGCACTCGGCGCTGTCTCGCACGCTCGAATCCTATCCTATTCGGCCAAATAGCCGGTCGAGCAAGAGGCCGAGTGAAAAGCGGTTTGCTACAAAAGAAGCCGAATGGCGAATTGAAATTGGACCCAATCCCGAGGCCCAAGAAAGAAAAGATATAAATAGAAGAACATCAGCCAGAAAGAGTTATGTGAGAACCATTACGCTTAACTTAAAATACAAGTAATCCAGAGTGTAGAGACTGACTTGCCCGTCGGAGTGCTAATTCTGGCACCCCCGACCGGAGTGTTTATTCATTTTTAGGTGATTAGCTGAGGATCACGAGCGTCCCCCAGGATCAGAAGAGTATTTCCAAACCACATCTTCACATTTTTTTATTGTGGTTAAACATAAAGTTTGAAAAGATATACATGAACTCTTCTGAGTTATAAAGTCGGACCAATTGGAAATAGACATGATAAGGGATCATTTTTCATAAAATTTTCATGTTACACATCCATACTTGATCTATGTCATTGATAACATTGGTATTTGCGACCATAGATGGATCTTGCCACGATGAATGTGACAAATGCCGCTATGATCTTATATTGATGTCTTTTAGTGGACTAGATTGTTTCAGAGATGACGCTAATAAATTTTAATAGTAAAAGTTTGAACTCATAAAGTTAACAATATTATCAAGTTGACCTATATGGTCCAAGTGGGAGATTGTAAGGAATTTTCTATAGGTGGGCCTACATAGATCAAATAATTATGCATTATATACTGTTCAATGAAATATGAGTAGTGTCGGTTAGACCCATTAAATTATGATCGGGTCATGGACTGTCTCTGATAGCATATATTTTTTTATCGTGCTATGTGCATTAAAGGAGTATGGGTTAAACCATATGTGTAGAGACTAGTTTATGCCCACTTGTAATTCAATTTATTTATGATAGGCTAATATGGAATTGAGACTTTATTAATATGTGGTTAAGGACTCTAACCCTAGCCTCCATCTCACATTTTTTCGTTGGTGTGAGAGAGAAACAAAAGTAGAGTCTGGAGTGGAAGATAATAACCACAAAGAAATCTACTGCTTGGATTACCACCATCAATAATGTCAAGCACACAACTATTATTGTTTTCTTTTATTGATTTGACTCAAAATCTTAGGATTTAAATTTCTATTGAAATCTCACAATCTCATCTCCTCTCAACTGCTTTAATCATAGATTTTGTAGCTCATGCATTTTGTAGACAACTTCTAGTCTTGTTCAAACTGAAAGATACAAGTTCTCAAGCAACCTTGGCTTTGCTAGAGCAAATAGAGGTTTAGCAAGCAACAAGTCACTCACAGACTCTTTAAGCTCAATTTGTGACGCAGTGGGTGGCAAGTTCCAAGTGAACCCTTGAAGGAGCCTAGCCATTAGCATCACAGTCATGGTAGACCCCAGTGTAACTCCTGCACATCCACGCCTTCCAATGCTGAACGATAACATGCGCAAATTAGGATCAATGAGAAGAACACCCGAGCCATCATCTTTGAGGTGGCGCTCTGGTTTAAACTTGAGTGGCTCGTCCCAAACTCTAGGGTTTCGGCCGAGTCCAGGGCGACTTAGCAACACATGGCTACCATTCGGAATGAAGTAGTTGGCAATTGTGGTGTCGCAGATGGAAACGTGAGGAACGTTGAAGGGCGCAATGGGGTGGAGACGAAAGGATTCTTTCACGCATGACTTGATGTAATTGAGTTGTGAGAGATCAGATTCTTGAACTAGTCTTTCTTTCCCCACCACTCTATCCAATTCCTTAACGGCTCTTTCTAAGGTCTCAGATTGATTTATCATCTCGGCAAGTGCCCATTCCACTGCATTTGATGGGTTGTCCACTGTTGCTATCATCAACTCCTGTATATACATGTTTGGAATGATTTTAAAATTTTGACTTTTTATGAAAAGATGAGTCAAAAAGTAGAGAGGTGATATAATAAAAAAAAAAGATAAAAAAGGATAAATTATACAAATAGTCCCTATAGTTTACACGATATATCAATTTGGTCTCTGTTGTTTTAATTTGCTTGATTTTGTCCCTTAATTTAACGAATTATATCATTTTAGTCTAATAAATAACGATTGTTACTTTTGATGAACGAAAAGTTAAACTATGTGTCAATTTGGTCTCTGTCAAAATTGAGCAAATTAAAACAATAGGGACCAAATTAACACATTGTATAAACTACAAGGACCAAATTGACACATTGTGTAGACTTTCTGTCCACCAAATTTAACAACCGTTATTTACTGGACTAAAATGACACAATCTGTTAAATTAAGGAGCAAAATTGAGTAAATTGAAACAATAATGACCAAATTGACACATCATATAAACTACAGGAACCATTTACATAATTTACCTCAAAAAAATGTACTTTTGTTGAGGATACCAAATAGGACCTAATTTTAGGATCTCCACAGCATTTTCTAAAGATTTTCAAAGGGAAGATTTTTGAGACCCTAAAAAATTTCTCACAATTTAATCTACAATGTGGTTTGATAAGTGTTAATTTTTTATTAGTCATATACTCAGTTTTATGGGGCTCACCACTTTTGTCACATCATTGTGAATGCATTTATAAGTGCAAAATATGAGTCTTTAGCATTGTTGTTTCCAAATACTCATAAAAATTTATCATTGTTCCTTCTGTCTCAAAATATTAATCCAACTTTTTTTTTTCTTTTCTTCTTATAGTACAATCATTACATTTCAAAGTGTTAAATTTCCAAAACTATCATTTGATTTAAAATTAAAATAGTACAATTTTTTTTTGGGAATATCAATTACCATAATTATACCTTTTGTGTATATTAATATTAATGAAAGAATGGCAAAATATGAAATTCATGTTGTTTTAGTACTTGATTTTTAAAAAGGAACTAATATTTTGAGACAATAAAAAATAGAATAATGAACTAATATTTTGGGACGGAAGAAGTATTTTAAATTAAAAATAATCATAACAAGTCCTTAGATAATGTAATGAAAATCGTCTACTACAACTATATAATGATATAACAATATTACATCCTTCTAATTTATCACTTATAAATAATTTTTAATGATGTGATATTGAAGTTAGACTCCACAAGATGAAATGTTTGACAAATAAAAATTTAACACTTATTAGACACATCATTAGAGATGATTTTTAAGGATGATAAATTAGGTGTCTTAAATATTTTTGATAATTAAAAAAGGGAAATTAAACATTGAATAATTTCTCAATAATGATGATAAAAAATGGAAATAAAAGTGTAAAACTGTTGTACTTATTTCACCGATTTAAGAGAAATGATGTTCATGACCAAACTTATTTCAGCATTTAACTAATTTCCTAGATGTACTGTTGTACTTATTTCACCGATTTAAGAGAAATGATATTTTTTTTTTTTTTTTGAACCAGAAAAAATAAGGGCTCTGTGGTGTCATCACAGCCCCGTTAGGCTCTAGCCCCGGGATAACCGGTTGTCAGCTAGGAATTAACCTCCACCAAGTGGGGGACCCACCACCAGAGCACCAATGGAGGGTAACCCCATGCCACAGCAGAGGCCAGAGACCGAGGGGAGTAAAGGCATTACTCACAGGGAGTGATCTCAAATGCTCCTCTCGACCCTAGTTCCTCAGTGAGGAATGGGCCACGTCCTCCACCAGGCCACCAACCCTGGTGGTTAAGAGAAATGATGTTCATGACCAAATTTATTTCAGCATTTAACTCATTTCCTAGATGTACTGGAGCCCTTTTTGGGTTTTGAATTTAATTTTTTTTTTTCATATGTATATAAAGAAAAAAATTTAAACAAAAATAATATTTAAAATAAAATATCTATAATATTTTTGAAATTACAAGAACAAGAATGATTGTTTCTTTGAAACGAAGGGATCATAGCAAGTCATATTTTTATATATGAAAATTTTGTAAAAAAAATCTCAATATAATGATAATATCTATCATTATTAATATATAAATATAATTAATCTCACTATATATATATATATATATATGTGAAAATTATTGAAATATTATTTTTTTATTAACAATAAAATCTTTATTGATTAAGAATTAGGGTAAACTACCAATAGATCCTACTTTGGAGACTTATTATCCAATAGGTCCTACTTTGGAGACTTATTATCCATTAAGTCCTATTGATAAATTTATTAAGTGATAAAGATAAATTTATCAGTCTTTTATTTTTATGAATAAATTTATAGTGATAAATTTATCAGTCTCTTTGTTTTTATGAATAAATTTTTAGTGATAAATTTATCACTCTCTTATTTTTATAGTGTTAAATTTATTAGTTAGGACCTGTAGGTAAATAAGTCTAGTTAATAGGACTAATTGATAAGTACTCCTAAGAATTAAGGTAAAACATTATATCCAACGTCAATAAAAAAGGAAACAAAGCACAAGAATTATGCTATAAGCATCAAAGCATAGACTTCAATTCTTAGGTTGCCACCAAAGAAAATGCAAAATCATCTGCAGCATAATACCGTGGTTGAGAAGAATTCAACCAAACCCAAGCAATGACAACACTAATAAAGGTACAATGATACAACCAGCAACAGGGTTATTTTATAAAGTAGGTTAAAAGTAGAATTTTTTTTTTTAACTTTCTATTTTAAATAAAATTGTAAAAAATAGGGAGGTGATGCGATTTAAAAATGTTAAAAAACTAAAAAGCTAACTTTTAACTATGAGAAGTTATTGATTGATTTTAGGTAACACTCTGTGGTATCTCAATAATGTTGTGATGGATTGAAAGATGAATACTTTATAAATTTATATTGACTGATTGATAAATATATAAAAAAATATAATAAATTATGATTAATAAAAAATATGATCCCGTAATAATTAGGACTAACTAATAATATTTTGGAAAATGATTTGTGGCACTAAAACTGTTGGCACTAATGGCACTAATTTCCAGTTTTGGTAACTTTTTTTTTTTTTTTTTTTTTTTTTTTTTTACCTTATATCGAAATTCGAGACATTAGTGCCCCTGAATTTAGTGCCACAAATCATGGTCCTAGTATTTCAACAACCACAATAGAGGCTAGGTTGTAAACAAAGTCAGACACTGAAAAGTACACATCATGCAATTATTGGAACGTTACTCACATACATATAGATCATGAAAAAAATATTATAAAAATGATTATGAAAGATTTTTCATCTTTAAATTACTCATATAATAAAATATCACACACTAATTAAGGGATGAAAAATCTTTATGATGAATTTTATGATATATTTTTCATGATCCCTAGCATTATTAATGATATTATGTATTAATGTGACGTAATATTATCATTAAATTTTAAAGTAAATTATTAATATATTTTAATAGTTAGATTTTATTTTTATCAAGTCTTATTAAATTGTCTCTAAAAATAATTTTTTGTTATAATGTTTGTCATTAAAAATTAATAATTTTAGTGACCTTTTTTGTCACGGTTTTTATAAATTGTTCCTAAAACTTATAATTATTGATATTTTTCTGTAATGAATTTTTTAAACTGTCAGTGAAAGTTAGAAATTTGTGACTTTTTTTATGATGATTTTTTTAAACTGTTAGTAAAACTTATAATCAGTGATATTTTTTGTAACAAAATTTTTAAACTATCATTGAAAATTAACAATTAGTCTTTTTTAACAGTGTTTGATGAAAAAAACCATTAATTATCATAGGACCGATTAGATAATAAATCCACTTATTAAGATCTACACGTAAATCCCTCTAAATTTTTACTCAAATTTTGTACAAAAAAATTTATTTTATCATTATATAATTTATTTTAAGACTTAAATATATGATTTTTTTATATTGTCCATAATATACTAATTATAACTAACACTATCGTTTTGATTTTACTTAAAATTAATCATAAAATTTTACGTGAAATATTTTGTAATAATTTATTTAAATTTTTGTATTTAATATTAAATTAAAAATTATTAAATTTTAAAATTAGCGTAATTTATTTAAGCGTCTTAATTTAATTTTCTGATTCCGCAGCATGGAGATGGAGGATAGATACTTACGACGATCTGTGCTTTGATCTCTTCCGATGAGAGTAATGGAGTACCATTTGTGTCTTTAAGCATAATGAGAACATCAAGTAAGTCCTCTTGATTTCTCTTTGTACCATCATTCCATTGTTTGATCCTCTCATCAATTATGGGATCTTGATATTTCACTACACTTGCAATGGCCTTCCTCATGATCTTTTCATGGCCATCCAAATCAAGACGACCTCTCAAGAATGGTAAATAATCAGAGACACAGAAAGAGTAAAGGTACGAAAGAATGGTGAAAAGCGCACCGATGTGCTCCTCTTCTTCGACACCAGGTCCTCCATCTTCTCGCCCGTGCCCGAAGAACCTCTTGTTAAAAATCATCCTCCTTATCATATTCCCGCAGTAGTGTTGTGCGACAAGCCTTACGTTCACCACACCGCTTGTTGAAGAATTCATGCACATTTTGTACACAAAATTGACGAGATGATCAGCCTCTTCGACTCTCTTGTCGTGAAGCCAAAGATGTCTAGCCGGTGAAAGGACATCAGAAGCGAGGACTCTCCTCATCTTCTTCCATTGTTCTCCCAAAGGCGCAAGTGCGGTTGATAAGTATCCTCTACTCGCAATTTTTGCAGACAAACAATCAGGTCTGGAGGCGAAAACAGCGTCTTGTCTTTTTAAGAACTCTTGTGCGATTTCTGGAGAAGTGATTGGAATTACATGAATGTTGCCAACACGGATACACATTATCTCGACGTTCATTTCCTTCATCAGTTTGTGTATCCATCGGAATGTAGGCTTGTTTTTTAGCATTTCTGGGAGGTTTCCAATGAAAGGCCATGGTTTTGGCCCTGGAGGCAGCAAGTCTGTATTGATTTTCTTGCGAAAGAGCGAGAAAATCAATGCCATTAAGAGAAGAGTTGGGCATAAGCTCAAGAGAATTGATGGAATGGAAATGGTAGCCATTTCAAAGTGTAGAATGGGAATGTAGTAAGAGTCGAAATTTATGGCAAAGTTTGTGGCTACCACTACGAGTAAATTGTTAATGCTTTGTATGTGCTCAATAACACACATTTTTCGTGTATATATATATATATATATTGCCAAAATCTTTCTTATCTTTTTTAGTTAGATTTTATTTATTTATGGTAATGCAATTTTACCCCTAATAACAATATTCACATTGATAGTGAAAATATTTAATAATGTGAACATTCACATTGTCGATGTGAATGTTCATATTGTTAATGTGAAGATTCACACTGTTAAATATGAATATTTCTAGCACCGAATTACTAAGTGTTTAAAAAATATTTATAAAGATAAAATTATCCATAAAATGGAGAAATCTACAACGTGCACTCTTTAAAAAAAGTACACGTTGTAAGAAAGTTATGATTTTTTTATGATAAATGTTATGATTATTTGTGATGTATGTTATGATATTTTGTGGTAAACTTATGAATAATGAATTCATGGTGTGCACCCTAAAATTAGAGATGATAATATTATGAGATTTTGTAATTTTTGTTAGAAAAATGATTTGTGCCCCTAATATTTGTGCACACAATACCCCTAATTTCCTTTTTTGGTAAAAACTGTTTTTTTTTTTTTTTTTTTTGCCTTGTGTTTTTTTTTTTTGCCTTGAAATGGCAAATTCGGGGGATTCGGTGTAATGGGATTCGAGCTCCCAAATAAAGCTCTTTTTGTTATGATAGTTTGAAGTTTTGTTATGACACTTTATAATAAAAAAAAGTGGATTTTTGTAGAAAAAAAGTTATGGTATTTTGTATTTAAGTCATAAAATTTTGAAAAAATGTTATGAAAAACATACCATATACACCTTTTTTAGGTTGCACATTGTAGTATCTTCCCTATAAAATATTTTAAATATAAGAATTATAATTTGGTGAATTAAATATCAAAATAATAAGATTTATTGGAACACAAGAATATATTACAGACTAATTGGGATACAAGTATTAAAAAAAAAAAGATTTTGTGATAAATCCCCAAAAAATAAAGAATTTTCTACAATTCATAAAATGTTAAATGCATTACCAAAACAGTCAAAAACAAATTTCATCTAAAAAATGGACGGGAAAAAAATATTGGAAGAAAATTAAAAAAATGCCTTAGGTGGTGTTTTCAGCGCATTAAATGTTAAATGCTTTACCAAAACAATCAAAAACAAATTTCATAAATGTTAAATGCATTACCAAAACAATCAAAAACAAATTTCATCTAAAATGGATGAGGAAAAAAATATTGGAAGAAAATTAAAAGAAAACCTTAGGTGGTGTTTGACTGTAGCCATAGCTAGTGCGAAGTCAGAAAAATAGTTCAAAAGGAACACTTATTAATTACAGCTTAATTTTTTTTTATTATAATCAATAATCCTAGATAATAATTTTTTAAATATTAAGCACAAAATCTTAAATATTTTTTATAATTTTTTTTTCTTGTAACAATTGACCTTGTAAAATATCAGAGTTGAAAATATGGTGTTACTTATAACTAGTGTATTATAGGTAATGAAAAAGAGTTTTGTATGCCTTATGATAGATAAACACAAATGAGTCCAAATCCGGCAAATCTTTTGAAAAATCAATTTTGAAAAAATGTCAAAAATGGACTGTTTTGCCAAATTTCAGAGTCACCACCTAAATATTTTTAAAAAATTTAGGAAACTCGAGACTCGTGCCAAAGGCCACTTATCCATCATTATCAAAGTGTCTTGGTTCGGGAACTTAGGTATGAGAGGGGAAGGTCATGAATTGAACACCACACTCACTCGATCAAAGATCGGCCTCTACTAATCATAATGTGATTCTTATTTACATTATATGCTCTTATTTTGATTTTTAGGCTATCTTTACTAGGCGATGCACACAAGTACAGACTATTTGCAAAAGTTGGAACATTTTAATCTTATGTTTGTTTTGAAAAGTGTTTAAATATGTGCCACTTGAAAAAGTGATTTCATATGTACATTAATCAAATTATCCAAATTTGAGCAATTAGCCTTCATCCACAGGCATTCAAACAAGTATATCACTTAAGCACTTAGCCTCATGGTATCACGCTTGATATGGCAACAATCACACGCATGCAATACGCTAAAGTAAAAATGCTCACCTAGTACCCCGGGGTAAGCCAAGGAAAATAAAATAATTAGAAAAACACATGCTCTAATATGCAAATGGCTAATACAACATATACAAAATGAAAATAATACGCTCGGCTACTAACATATGGCATGTGAAGCAATTCAAGGCATGCGACAAAGCACATATTCGAGTAAGGAATTTGAAATTGATATTGATATTGATTAGTATGATGAGCCGAACCCTTATGCATGCAAAATGAGTGGATGCAAGTTATAGAAAATGCTAATTAAAACATGATGCTCTATGCTATCCATCATAAGCGAGTAAATAAAAGGGAGAAAGAAATGGGGGTTGGACGGCATACACAATATTACAAGTTTGCCCTCATACAAGAGGATCCAAATGAATGTTGTACTTAGCTCCTAATTAACTAATTATTACAATACCGAATAAATGAATTAACTACATTAACTAGCTATTACAAGTTAAAATTAAACTAATTAATTACAACACACTAATTTAATCTAAGAGCTATGTAAATTAAATAAAATGAGCGGTGGGCGAAGAGCGATGCATGCAACCGAAAAACATCCTCCCAGAAATGCCTCTGTTTTGCTGCCAGAACTATTCTGTCTACAGTTAGAAAATACTTCTGTTTTTGCATCAGCTTCTGCTCTGTTTAGCAAGAAAAATGACACTGCCTGGCTGAAAAGAGGTAGCTGGCTGGCCAGAGAAAGTTGTCGGCCGGATTCAAAGGGTGGCCGGCCGGCCACGAATTTTGATACTGCCCTGCTGCATCAGAATGGAAACAGAGCAAAAACAGAGTGTTTTCAGGGGATGTTTGTCCTCTCTGCCCCTCCTTATCATGAAACAAATCAAGGGAGGAATAGAATCGGTTTACAAATCATTAATGGTAACAAGGTTGTTGCATGATGATCCATGACTCGATTGGACAAAGACTCAATAAGTGAAAATAAAATACTAACAAAACCTCCGTCCTATCATGGAATTGATCAAGGGAAGTAGTTGACATTGATTCTTGAACCAGTATCATCACTTAAGAGTATGAAATGTCTCAAGACTCAATAGGTTCAATTAACATCTGATTGAACCCAACTTGATTTTATTATCTTGTGCCATTTTAATCCAATTGATTAGCCACTTTTAATTACCTTTCTATTATTTAGTTATTTTAGTCCAAATATTAGAATTAAGTCCACTAATGAAGAGAAGTGTCAAACAAGAAGTTGTTTTGGGCATGAGAGAGATGTAATGCCTTGGTAATGAACCTCCGAAGAGATTAAACCATTTAACATAGAAGATCTCTTTCTTATATTTAAACAACACTCGGTTAAAACAACTCTTACAAACAAAGAGAAAATCAAGAAAGGAGGGAGGTTGCAGAGATGGTTATGCAAGTGTGAACAGAAGTATGGAAAACATAAAATAAATGCTATCAACTCAAATAAGTTAGTGTATAATGCCTAAACCACCAAACCTATGAAGACTACTACACCACAAGCCTACTATACAAAGCATAAATGAAATAAACACATTAAAACAATCCTAAAAACAGCAAAAATAGTGTTGGAAATAACATGAAAAATCTTGAAAAAGTTAGCTAAAACAATGGAGAAATTGAGCTATTAAACAAGTATAAGGAGAGGTGGCTAACCCTTCAAATTTTGGGATTTCAAAACTACATTTTAAGCCTCTGAAAAACTCTGAAAATCAGTAGAAAAAAGTTGAAAAATAGATGGGAAACACAAGGGTAAAAGCTTGGAAAATAAGGTTCACAGAAAAGTGGGTTACCTCTCTACCTTTGATAGCTTTAAACCACAAGTTTCAGCCCATAAAAACATTTCAAAAATAGTCCAAAAACAGTAAGAAAAGATAGGAAAGAAGTAGTGTAAAAGAGCTAGGAATTATACCTCTTGAAGAGGAGTAACACTTTGATTCACAAACCCACAATTTCTCACCCTTAAGAGCTGAAATTCAAGCTTAAGAACCTCAGCAAGGAGAGCCAAATTTTTGGTTTAGGAAGTGTAGAGAGAGTGTGTGTAGGTTTCAAGATAGAGAGAGAATGCTATGCAAGTTTTGGTCCTTTAGGAATTTTTTCTAACCTAAAACCAAGAGGGAAGGTCCCCTATATATAGAAAAACAGCCTCTGTCGGAAATATCTGTATAAAGACAGTTGGTGCAGTGCATGCACCTGTGGAAATAGCTGGCAACAAATATCTGCAAATATCTGCTTTGTTGGGAAACATGGCCGACTGGCCACTTGGGGGACAACCAACCACCAAAATTGACCTATGGGGACACTTGGCTGGCCAATCCACTTAAAATGGCCTATTTTTCATCAATTGGCCCACCGGCCAGCCACCTTTAGTGGTCGGCCTGCCACAAAAAACTACTCTCAAACCCGATTTCAAACGGGCATATCTCCTTCATCCGGACTCAATTTTAGATGATTTTTGAGTCCAAATTGAAGCCCCAAAAGTTTACTTTCCAATGATGGTGGCCTTACATCTAAATTCTAAGTGTACAAAGAGATATCCCTATTTTAGTGAAGGCTACTCATTGCTTTCTTAACAGTTTGATGCCCAACTTTTTCCCCAATTAGTTTTCTTCCCTCCCCTCCTATCTCTTTAAACTCCAAACCTATAAATAAGATGTTTTTAAAGATTTTTCAAAGAGTTCACCTCTCAATTTATTTCCACTTTATCCTTACTTGATTTACCAAAAAGTGCAAATTTTAAATGAAATGTAAGTCTCGGAATATCGTAGAAACATTTGGAAAAATATTTTGAAAAAGAGGGTTTTAAGGTCATAAATAGTTTTGGTCAAATTGGGGTGTAAGGTTGGGATTAGAAGCTCAAAAATCAAAGCCTTTTGCTGAAGAACTTGAACAATTGTACAGCGTAACTTTCATCATCAAGTGTTTAAACTACAGTTGCCTCCATTTGACAAAGCTCGAAGTCATGAAATAACGTGAGTAAATGTCGAAACCCGAAGACGACCCATTTTGACAAGGCCGTAAGACTTGGGCAAACAAAATGCAGATGCAGTTTGTTGAACTCAAGGGTTGCCTATGTATCCCTTTGCAAGAAATCAAACCAGCGTAGTTCACGTGCAAGATTCAAATGATATGCACTAACAATATACTTTTGAAGACTGAACATATACGTTTCGTGAAGCCGGTTATTTCAAAAATCCATGATTTTGCAAGACAATGCAATAAGCAATAACTAGATAACGACATTTTGAATAAGTTTCAAGCATAAATCAAAATAGGTCCAATCGTGTTTCACGTGAAATGAGGAAAAACACATTCTAACCATACCAAAATCGTGAGAAGAGGAAGAGAAAAACTGCTCAAGGTTGTGCTTCCGCACACCCTGAGATGCTCTAATCATGTTGAAAACATGAGAAGAGGAAAAGAAAAATAGCTCAAGGTTGTGCTTCCGCACACCTTGAGATACTTTAATCACGCTGAAAATGTGAGAAGAGGAAAAGAAAACCCACTCAAGATCATGCTTTCGCATACCTTGAGAAACTTTAATCACGCTGAAAATGTGAGAAGAGGAAGAGAAAAACCTCTCAGGGTCGTGCTTCCGCACACCTTAATCACACTGAAAACGTGAGAAGAGAAAGAGAAAAACCACTCAAGGTCGTACTTCCGCACACCTTGAGATACTCTAATCACGCTGAAAACGTGAGAAGAGAAAGAGAAAAACCGCTCAGGGTCGTGCTTCCGCACACCTTGAGATACTTTAATCACGCTGAAAACGTTAGATGAGAAAGAGGAACACTGCTCAGGGTCGCGCTTCCGCACACCTTGAGATACTCTAATCACGCTGAAAACGTGAGAAGAGGAAGAGAAAAACCGCTTAGGGTTGTGCTTCCGCACACCGTGAGATACTTTAATCATGCTGAAAACGTTAGAAGAGGAAGAGGAAAATCGCTCAGGCTCGTGCTTTCGCACACCTTGAGATACTCTTCTCGCTAAAAACGTGAGAAGAGAAAGAGAAAAACCGCTCAGGGTCATGCTTCCGCACACCCTGAGCTAAATTCCAAATGCACTGAAATCGTGTGAGAAAATTAACACTCTAACCACACTGAAATCATGAGAAGAGATCCTAAGATGATGCGATAGATGCAAAGAGTATAATGAGATTATGCGATAGATGCATAGAGTATGATGAGATTATTCGATAGATGCACAAAGATAGTGAGATTGTGTGATAGATGCACAGAGTATGATGAGATTGTGCGATAGATGCACAGAGTATGATGAGATTATGCGATAGATGCACAGAGTATGATGAGATTGTGTGATAGATGCAAAGAGTATGATGAGATTGAGTGATAGATGCACAGAGTATGCTGAGATTGTGTGATAGATGCATAGAGTATGGTATGATCGTGCAATAGATGCACGATAGGGTATGATCTCTTGATAGATGCATGTAGATGCATGATGTGGAGTGATTGATAGATGCATAGAGTATGGTATGATCGTGCAATAGATGCACGATAGGGTATGATCTCGTGATAGATGCATGTAGATGCATGATGTGGTGTGATCGCGTGATAGATGCATGATGTGGTGTGATCGCGTGATAGATGCACGATGTGGTATGATCGCATGATAGATGCATGATGTGGTATGATCGCATGATAGATGCATGATGTGGTATGATCGCGCATTAGATGCACAATGTGGTATGTGTGACAAGCAATGTAATGGATGATGTTTAGAAAATGAAATAAACCAGCAAAGTGGCGCTCTAGAAAGCTCCTCAAAGGGCGAGTGGTGATGAACCGCTCAATTATGACGGGGATCTCCCCCTTGTGTTCTTTGAACTCTTACCTCAAATTCACAGCTCAAAGGTCCTCAAATATTGGCAAGGGGTGACATTTGCAGAAGCCAAGGATGTCACTTTTCTTCCTGATTATATTCACAACTTTCCATATTCTTCAACGGGGTGACAGACTAGGTTGGTTCAGTATCCAGAATTAAGGCGTATACACGCTACCTCAACCTATAGGGCTGCCATACAGATTTCAAGCCGGGGATACACCCCTAGGTATTTAAACCAGAATTTAATCTCGGAAATTCCAAACCTTTGTGTTCTAGGCATCGCCATTCGAACTCTAGTTTCCACCGTCGCAGTTAGTCTCCTAAGAACTCATTACAAACACAACCAAGACACCTCTGGCAGGGAATGGTGCTCAAGAAGAGCACTTTGATCTCCATTTTGATTTGAAGTAGTCTTAAGCTTGAGCTTGAGCTTGAGGTATAGTCATACTCCGAAGAAAAGGCAAGGCCTGAGAAGGTGCATCCAAAATGCAATCTCGGAATTTTCTGAAGTTGAAACATACTAAGATGCTCCAATTTTCCCTTTTCTTTTTTGCTTTTGCAATTTAGAACCTATGTAGTTTCGGATAGGTCCTTGTTCCATTGCTCCCTCTTTTGATCGGGGTTGGACCCTGCAATTTATGAAAGAAGGAATTCTGTTTTGTACATCCTGTTGGGAATGGCACAGCACACTGAGCACAAAACGATTTATTTTTGAAATTGAAACCAATAATGAATTCTTAACCAGGTATTGAGCCTACAACTGACCACAGTACACCACGACTCAACAAAGGAAAAAAACAAAGTAAAACAACCTAAACATATTTATTTACATTCAAAATGACTCAAAACAAAAATCAAAACAAACAAAACCACAAACACAACACTCGGATATTTGCTTTCTATCAACGAGAGACCTCTCGGTTCACAAGGAGTCTGTTTCTCTAGGTATTGTTTCCTACCCTTTTTTTATTTATGGCTCTCACATGACTTTGGCCTTCAATCTCTCTTTCTCTGAAAAGCCCTTTCCTTTCCTTATGTTTTCTCTCAACGCACATCTCTCTATTCTTTAATCTCTTTTATTTTTTATTTATCCCTTTCCACATGTGGTTGATGGATAAGTTGAAAGTTGTGGATCCTTGCCCTTAGTACTCTGCTAGATTCTACTTCTTTCACTCACAACTAGTGAGCTTTTCCACAGAGGGGTTGTGGTGCAACTGGATGTGCAGCAGATTTGCAACTAACGTTGCTTGGCGATGCCCTTGGCTTAACTTGACCAAGATGAGTTACAGCATGTCCCACTGGCCAGGTATATAATTGATTGGTCTCACACATTGCATTTTCTACTTCTTCATTCCGGTTCAAACGCTAATTTGGGTGTGATCAAACCCGTCCAAATGAGGGGCTTGAATATCCAGCTCCATTTCCTGTTCGTGTTTCACACTTGGCTCGATACCTCACTCCTTGAAGGATGAGAAAGCCTTTGGCCCTTGCTGCTAGCTTAAGTTGTGCCCTTTCTGGCGAGTACGTTGACAATGGGGAAAAGACGGAAAACCTGACTCGACTGTGCCTCTAGTTCATCACTTTGACTATATTTTTTTTTGTGTTTTTGGGTTCTACTAAAACAATTTTGACCAACAATAGAGTTAGATTAACATGCTTGTTTGACTTTTTGTTTTGAAATCATGTAAGTTAGGCTATGAGCACTAAAATTTTTCCTTTTTTGAGTCCAAGAAATGGTCCAGTTTTGGAAAAATGGAACAATTTTCAAGAAAATTAGACAACTTCACTAAAAATCCTCAAAACTGTTTTTACAAATGGCCACTGCTCAACCGACGTGGAATTAACTCCTAAGATGCATAACCTCATATTTGAACTTGGTTTGTCTTGTAGCTGAATCTTTTAATGGAATAGGACAACCGAATTTGAACGAAGATGAGCCAATTGGACATGTATAGGATAGCCGAGTTGAACAAGCCAATCAGTGTGGCTAAGACCAGCAAGCCGAAAATGGTTGGGGCCAAACTTCAGGATGAAGTTGCCTACGTATCTCAAATATGGGAATCAGGCCTTACGAAGTTCCTAGGTAAGGTGCACTCGGGTATTAACACTCTTCTTTTATGCTCTAACTTTTACGAAGGTCGCTCTTTTAGGTTTTTAACTTTGCGAGCTCTATTTTTTCTTTTCTTTTTTCTTTGTTTCCATTTTTTCAATTTTGTTCTTTTTCTTTTTTTTCTTGCTCTAGCTTTTTCCTGGGTCGCCCTTCCAGGTTTTTAGTCTAGCGAGCCTCTCAAGGATAGAAAAGTTAACTTGCCCATGTTGATTGGCAGTAGGATCTCTAAGCCATTTGAATCCATGAGAATGGCTGTTGTTCCTGACTAAATAGTCTTGATGATGTAAGAGCCCATCCAATTGAGTCTGAATTTTCCTCTAGTGTCGCGGATAGGAACTTGATTGTCCTTCAGCAAAAATTTTCTTCACTCCAATTATGGGATTTGGCTTTCATGCCAATTTCCATTGGTTTACGAAATGACCCAGTTTCGAATCTTCAAGCATATCTGACCTTTTTTTGCTCTTAGATCAGGGGCTGCTTCTCATCCAGCTATGCAAGCTTCCTTTGATGACATACGACCTTGTTGCCCCTAGTTCAAGGGCTGCTTCAAATTTGGCCATGCAAGCCTCATACTTTGGTTGACCGTTGACCATTCTGAATCAAAGTTTGAAAGCAAAGGGGTCGAGTCTTGAGGCTGAGAGTGATCCTATGTTGTACAATCTTAAGATCAATTCCAGGTATGTCTTCGTAGGACCATGCAAAAATGTTTTTGAAATATTTTAATAAAGCGACCAGTCGCTCATGCTCTTCTGAAGACAATGTAGAACCAATATGGACTAAGCCAGGATCCTCCTCAGTACTCACATTAACATGCATGATTTCATTCATTAAGGGCTTTAGCATGCCTCCCTTCCTCTCAGTTGATCAAATTTTGCAAATCCTCAGGAATTTCTCCCTCTTTGTTTTCACCACAGTTTTGGAAAAGTTTTGAAAAACTTTGGTCAATGCAATGATTTAAAGGCACAGAGAAGTAGGTAAAAATTACCGCCATTTCATCCAGAACTTTTGGCTCAATGATAGAAACAGACTCAAAAGAAAGAGTGTAAAAGACAAACACAAAACAAGAAAGTGATATCCGAGTTAACACCCCCGAAATCACTAAAACAAGACTGACTCAACACCCAGTTCAGAAAGTAAACTCATTTCTTTCTTAACGGTTTGATGCCTAACCTTTTCCCTAACTAGTTTTTTTCCCTCCCCTCCTATTCCCTTCAACTCCAAACCTATAAATAAGATGTTTTTAAAGATTTTTCAAAGAGTTCGCCTCTCTTCCATTTATTTCCACTTTATCCTTACTCGGTTTACCGAAAAGTGCAAATTTTAAACGAAATGCGAGCCTCGGAACATCGTAGAAATATTTGGAAAAATATTTTGTAAAAGAGGGTTTTAAGGTCTAAAATAGTTTTGATCAAAATGGGTGTAAGGTTGGGATTAGAAGCTCAAAAATCAAAGCCTTTTGTTGAAGAACTTGAACAATTGTACAACGTAACTTTCATCATCAAGTGTTCAACCTAGGGCGCCCAAGTCTTAAGGGCATTCAAAAATGGGGTGTCTACACATATTTTCATCGATAAATAGTATCACTAATAAGTAGTAAAATAACACATGGAGGGTTAATCTCACTTGTCAAATATAGTGATTCTTATTTAGACCCGACCCATTTGATATTTTGGAACCATGTTTGATTTCCTTATACAATTGTTCTTGTCTTGTTTCCCACTATTTCTCCTCGAGTTTGGCTATTGGGTTGTGTTGGTTGCGTTTGAAACAGGTTGGTAACTTGTTTTTCAAACTGTTGTTATCTAGAATTTTGTTCCTTCGCTCGAGTGGTCTTTGTGAACTCTCAGTACTTTTGCAAGTCTGCAAAAGTACTGGAAAGTGGTATTTTGCGCTCAAGCTAAGCTTTTTGTGCTTGAGCGGTGTTGGCTCGAGCGGTCCTTGTTACCTTGAGTGTTGGTCTTTTGACTGTAAAACTACTAGGAGTTTGTATTTTATGCTCGAGCGACAACTTCTTTCGCTTGAGTGGTCACATCTGTTGTGTCTGGACGCTCGAGCGACACTTCTTCCGCTTGAGCGGTCTGCACTTATATCAGTCTACGAAAGTGACTTTTATATCACTTTTTATTCTGTCTCTTTAAAAATTTCAAAACCCTATTTTCTCTTGTTCACTCTCTCTAAAACCCTATTTTGATATTTGGGATTGATTTTGGAAAAAAAAAAGGATTTTGCCCTAAGTGTCATAAATGTTGATTGTATATAATTTATGAGGTCGATATTGAAATTGTGAAATTGGATTGATGTTGATGAGGATAGTGGAGTTAGATATGTATTATCATTCACCTCTTGAAAATTTGGAGAGTTTATCTTTATTGATAATTGTTTATCTGTTTAGAAATATCTATTTTGGCTTATCGGTGGAGGATAATTATGATTGTTATAGAAATTGCATAAGAACTAGGTGAATTGAAACTATTTTCTCATTCATTTACATTGAGCATTATCTCACTTTTATACATTAGAAATGATTATCGAATTTGAGAAAAATGGGTGAATCTGAGAGACAAGTATTGTCTCATTGAAACAAGTTGGCCTGAGTGTCCATAGTGAAAGTCCTAAAAACTGCGCGTATACATGGGTGTCGATCCCACGGACGAAATTTTCTTGAAATGGCATTAATAGTGCTTGTATAGCCTACGTTTACATGGGTCTCGGTTTACAGTTTCCTCCGGACGAAATTTCCGGGAAAGGTTATATTGTTTTGAAATTCCCAGAGCATGATTCATAACCCTATCTTTTATTCCAAAGGAAATGATTTATGATATTATTATGGCATTGCATAGTTTTGGAACAAGACATAAAAATGTTTTGGCATGAGCATTGCATATGCATTCACTTTATAGCTTTGTTAAGATTCATTTACTGTGTCAGATTATTTCTATTGGGCTTTGGCTCACCCTACGTGGAAAAAACATTTCAGGTGCTGATGATATGCCTCTGCCAAGGCAATAGCTTGGGAGGACTTGGAGTGAGAGCTTCTTTTGTGTATTTGTTGTATTCATTTTTGTACAAGCCAAGGGCTATAACTATATTAGACTTAAGTCCACTTTTGTTGTAACCAAGCATCATCTTGGAAAGATTGCGCCTTTGGGGCATTTCTTATTTGTTTAACTTTTTATCCGGTCTCTTTATTATGGCACTCTTTTGTGAAGCTTAATTATAAATCAATGAAAGATAATCACTTTGTCATTGTGATCACTTATTGATGTTGAGTATGGGTTGTAGTAATTATTTTGGGGGGTTACAACTTGGTATCAGAGCGTACTAGGTTTGAATACTTTGGGTACGTGGGAAGTGGTTCTTACCACAATGAGTTTATCTAGCTTGGTAGAGATATTTGTATGTATAGTATGCTTATATGATAACATGTTTATGTGATTATATGGGCATGTGTCATGACCCAAACCCGCCCCTAAAAGTTTGGGTCATAACCGGCCAGTAATCTGTAGATTAATGAAGGCCTCAGACGAACATACAGAATATTTATGATAATGGGGCCATAAGCGGAAGCATATAATAATGAGAAGTCCATTGAGCTGTGCTAACATGAGCAAAATTATGAAGCTAACCCCATAACACATTCAAACATTTACATGCCCATGCAAAAATATTAATGCAATAGGAATTCGCACATATCATTTACAAACCCAAGACCATAAAAGCAAAACAAAATAAAGTCAAGGTATGGTGTGAGTCAAAGACGAAACTCCATCTTGGAGGTAGGACTCGATTGGGTCACAAAAATAGCTCCTGAAGCTGACTCTAGGGGTGTGCCTCATGCTGCGGATCACCTACATGTGCATACATAATATTGGGTAAGCGAAGCTCAATAAGTAATAATAAAGTAAAGCAGTGTAAATAGATAATCATAAAGTTCTCACAATATCCATAATCGTATCAACAGAATAGCCTTAGGCCCATCATATAAACAAAATAGCCTTAGGCCCATTATATTAGAATGGCTTCAAACCCACAAAATTCAAAACGGCTACGAGCCCACATATAAGTAGAACGGCCTCGAGCCCACATATTAAAAGAATGGCCTCGGGCCTAATCATATTAACAGAATGACCTTAGGCCCAATCATATTAACAGAATGGCCTTGGGCTCAATCATATCATAGCATAAACAGAACAACTTTAGGTCCATGTTGCACATGTCATATAACTTTTACAAATTCCATTCCTTTCCATCAAAACACAGTGTTGGTACAATTCCCAATTTGTAGCTCCAAGTATGCAATTAAGAATATATATGTAGAATATTATTACTCACAGTGCGTTAGGTTCCGCAGTGTTTCCTCTAGCACATGACCTATACAAATATTTCACACACACATTCGATGAATAATCCGTTCAATTCATATGCTTTCTTTCATTAATTTGTTTTATGATTTGTTCATTATCCATTCATCTATAGGCATTGCAGAGGGACAAAACATGCTCAGAAACAAATTCAGAGGGTCGGGGAAGTTAACAGAAGAAGGAAGATTTTTCCCCTGATTTCCGCACGTATGGAATCCCCTCACCGCATATGCAGCCCACACGTTCTTTTATTTCAGTAGCGAAATGCAGCCTTGTCCTATTTTTCGCAGGTGCGGCTGTGAGCCCTGCACGTGCAGCCGTGAACCCCACACATGCAGCTGTGAGCCCCACACGTGCGGTCCTAGCTATTCTTGGCAATCCGAAGCTGAAGAAAAAGTTTAGCCTCTAGATTGATTTTCAAGCCCCAAATCATGCAAAAATAACTCAAAAACATGATACACTAGCATGATACAAGGGTATTTGCATCTCAAACACATCAATCTTGAGCCAATAACAAAATCAAGGTCCCATCTTTTTCATAAGTTCATAAATTTCATGATCAAGCTGAAACACATAAAAACATGGGTGATCCTTTAACAAGTCTTTGTTGTATGCACAATCTAGAGCTTATTTCATGCATTAATATCAAGATTTGACTCAAATCAAATAAACATGAAGAGATTTCTTGCATTTAGTTCAATCCATTACTTAGTTCAATCCATTACATAACTCAAACCCTAGCCCAAAATTCCCAATTTCTTTTTGATTCCATGACAAAGCTGAGTTAGAGACAAAGATTATAAGTAGATTATCATAGCTTAACCCAAGTCTATGGTTTGCCCTTTGAATCTCTTACAAAACCCTAACTCTTTTTCTTCCTCTCTCTCTAAGTCACTCTAGCAAGCTCTTCACCAAATGAAGAACACAAGAGGCCAAAAACAAATATGGCTTATCTCATAAATTTTAATTTAATCATTACGAATAGTAATTTTTCAAAATTTCACCAAAAGCTTTATAAATCATGCTAATCACAGATATGAAGTCAGTTTTTGTTTATCACAACTCTAAGGCTTTCAATTTCAGTTTAAAGTTGTAATTGCAATATATATTCCTACGTTCAACAGATATTATTCCAAATTTACATAATTCACATACTCAAACTTGCAAATTCATATTAAACACATAATCACATGTACAATTAAGTAGAGTACAGGTTGGGTTATCACAGTCTTTCCCCTTTAGGAAGTTTGGTCCTCCAAACTTGTTTTTCTCAAGTTGAGAACAATTCTGGATATCGTTGTCTCATTTCTTCTTCCCGTTTCCAAGTTGCTTCGTTTCCATGATGTTCCCTTCATTCGACTTTTACCATTGGGATAGTCTTGTTTCATAGTTGCTTCACTTGCCGGTCAGGGATTAGAATAGGTTTCTCCTCATAACCCATATCATCATCTAGCACAATTTGATGATAGTCAATACATGAGAAGGATCCCGAAGGTAACTTCACAACATTGATACGTGGAACACATTGTGCACTTGCTCTATGCCTAATGGTAAAGCAATCTGATAGGCTACCGAACCCAATCTTTCTAAGGTCTAAAATGGCCCTATGTACCAGAGTGACAATTTCCTTTTCTTCCCAAACCTTGTGTGTCCTTTCATTGGAGTGACTTTGACAAAAACATGATCCGCATAGCTCTTTTGTCGGCTTTGAGCAATTTTCAATCTCTGTTGAATGATTGAATCTTTTCCGGAGTAACTTGCAAAATTTCAGGCCCAATCAATGACCTATCCCCAACCTCGGTCCAACAAATCAGAGTTCGACATTTTCTCCCATACAAAGCTTTGTGTGGTGTCATTCCGATGCTGGAGTAGAAATTGTTGTTATATGCAAATTTCGCGAAAGGTAAATGAGTTTCCCAACTTTCGTAAAAATCCAAAACACACATTCGGAGCATGTCTTCCAATGTCCGTATAGTTCTTTCAAATTGTCCGTTGGTTTGTGGATAAAATGCGATATTGAACCTTAATTCCGTCCCCAATGCTTTTTGTAAGCTTTGCTCGAATCTTGACACAAACTTAGAATCCCTACTGGATACAATGGAAATCAGAACACCGTGCAATCGAATAATCTTAGCAATGTACACCGTAGCAAGTCTATCAGCATTATAAATAGCCTTCACAAGCAAAAAGTGAGCAGACTTAGTCAATCTATCCCCAACAACCCATATAAAATCCGTACCTCGGGGTGTTCGGGGTAAGCCCACAATAAAATCCATAGTTATGTGCTCCCACTTCCATTCCAGAATAGGGAGAGGTTGAAGTAACCCCGTCAGTCTTTGGTGTTCAGCTTTTACTTGCTGACATTGAAGGTACCTTAAAATGAACTCTGCAATTTCTCTCTTCATATTGGGTCACCAAAAAGCTTGCTTGAAATCTTGGTACATTTTGGTATTCCCGGGAAGCACAACAAATTTGGACTTGTGAGCTTCTTTCAAGACTCTTCCTTTAATTTCGGGGACATTAGGAACACACAATCTTCCCTTGAATTTCAACACTTGAACTTCCAAAGAAAATCCCGGTCTTGGCTTTGTTTCCATCTCAACATGTACTTTCTTGAGAAATTTATCCTCCAATTGCCTTTGTCTAATCCTCAATAATAACCGGTTATGCTGCCATTGCGGCTAACTGTAGACACCCCATTTTTTACCGCCCTTAAGACTTGGGCACCACTGATCATTTACTTAGTGATGAGGTGTGCAGAGCAAAGGTTCAATTTCTTTGGCAAAGAGAGCGTCAAATCCCAACCTTACACCCTATTTTGGACTAAAGCCTTTTGACTACAATGATTTTTAGACCTTAAAACCCTCTCTTGCAAAATAGTTTTTGAAAAAGTTCCTACGATGTTCTGAGGCTCGCATTTCGTTAAATGTTACGCTTTTCGGTAAACCGAGCAAGGACAAAGTAGAAATGAATGAAAGAGAGGTGAACTCTTTGAAAAAATCTTTAAAACATCTTGTTTAGAGGTTTGGGGTTGAAGAAAATGGGAGAGGAGAGAAGAAAACTAGTTGAGGAGAAGTCCGGCATGAATCTGGGTAGGACTGAAACTGAGCAGTCTTCACTAAAATGAGCACAACTTTTTGCACACTTGGAATTTTGATGTGAGGCTGCCACCATTGGAAAGCTTACTTCTGGGGCTTCAATTTAGACACAAGAATGACCTGAAAAAGGAGTCCATATAAAGGAGATATTCCCATTTGAAGTTGGGCCCAAAAAGCAGATTTTTCTGGCCAACCAGAGGTGCAGGTTATTGGTCATGAATGGGATTTTCTGGCCATGTGCCGGCCATGAATGGCCTATGCCAGCTACCTGCCATCCAAGAGTGACCATTGCCGACCAACAATGATCATGTGCTGGCCATCAATGAAGCAGTGCCAGCCACTGATGCAAAAAAGCAGCTTTTTGCAGATATATTTGTTCCAGCTGTTCTAGCTGTCCTTTTTAGGATATTTTCGACCTGGAGCCTCATTTGTCTATATATAGAGAGTCTTCTCTATGGTTTTAAAGGTTGAAAACATTTTAGGAGCAAAAGTTTGGGAGAGTCTCTCTCTAGAACCTCTTTCTCTACAAGCCTCTCTCTCTAGATTCCTCTCTCTCTTGAGCTTTGGTGCTTAGAAGCTTGTATACATCAAACTTTAGCCTATACATCCTTGACCAAAGTGGTTCATCTTTGAGCTGAAGTTGCTTGAAGCTATCTTGGAGCTCCTTAAGAGGCTTTTGTCTTGAATTGGTGCCAAGAATCACTCTTCCCTTCAAGAGGTATAACTATCACCCTTTAAGCTTGTTTTCATACTTGTTTTTGCCATCTTTTTGTGCTGTTTTTGGGGCAGTTTTGAACTAAAAACATATCTGTTTTTATGGTTTAAAAATGGTGGTTTGAGGTTCCTTTTGAGTTTAGGAGTGGTTCACCCTTCTTGTCTCTTTGCTTGTTAAGCTTTTGTGCCATCTTTTCATCACTTTCAAACCAACTTTTTGGGCCTTTTTACCATTGAAACTCATAGGTTTTTCAGTGACAAAAACCATGTTTTGAGGTCCAAAATAGGAGGGGTTGGCCTCCCCTCCTTGTGTCTTGTTTGCATGAGTAGATAACCTAACATGTGAGCATGTTTTTCTACCATTTTATGACCTGATCTCAGCATGTTTTAGCTACTTTTTTTACCTACTTTAGCTCTGTTTTGAGCTGGTTTGGCCACTTGAGGCTTGCTTTGTATACTTGTAGTGCAATGGTGCTTAATAGTCTAGTTTCTGCTGTGTGTTAGCCTTTCATTCTAGCCTTTTTTAGCTTTATTCAAGCATGTTTTAGGCTCTATTTTGACATGTTTCAACTCTATTTTGGGTTGGTTGGTGCACTTGTTGCTTGCTTTTTGCACTTGTAGTGTAATTATGCTTACTAGCCTAGCATGTTTGATGATTTAGCCTATCATTTTAGCTTGTGTTGGCTTGACTCCAGCACATTTTTGCTACTGTTTTGACATGCTTTAACTCTTTGTTGAGTGGTCTTGGTTATATGACTCATGTTTTGTATGGTTGTAGTATAGTTGGCTTTACTAGCTTTGTGTTTCAAGTCCTCCAACATTCTCTGCTTGAGATGTTTGCATGCCATGACATCAATTAGTATGTGATTTCAGTACATATACCTCTGTCACACTCTCACATATATCACTCTTTCATGGTTTTTGAGAGTTGTGCTTTGTGCCATGTTTATGGGCTAACATGTATGCATGTTTCCCTAGTCTTTTGAGCTTCTATCTCAGCATGTTTAGACCATTGGTTTGGCATGTTTAAGCTCTGTCTAGAGCTGGTTTGGCCATTTGAGTTTGATATTGCATGCTTCTAGTGTAGTGCTCTTCACTAGCATTAAGGCTTTTGGCTTTTGAGTATGTCTTGCATGTTTTGCTTGCATGTTTTAGTGTCTTGAGCATGCCATTTCAGCACTAAAAAGCTCTACAACCTCTCTCATTTCTTCATTTTTCTATTTGTTTGAGGGTTGGTTAACCTTATGGTTGTGTTTAAGCTTGAGATGGAGCTTGTGCTCAATGGCTTTAACTCTCTTTTGAGGGTTTCTACTAGCCAAAGGCATGGACTCTCTCATGTCTTAAACTATCCATTGGTTAACCCCTCTCCCATTAGAGGACAATCACTTGGACTTATCCAGTTAATGAATGGCTCGGTAATATAAAATGTGTAAACAAGAATTGAGCAAAGTAAAACTTGTGCAAGATAAGCATTTGTGTTGCGTTGCATGTATTTAGATCGGACGTTAATCCAAACACAAGAAATTTGAGACGTTTCATACTCATAGTGATGAAACGTGTCATGTTTCTTGGTCTCCGTTACCTTTGATCATCCATGATAAGGTAGTGGACTTGAGTCTTGGTTTTGTGCATTTATTGAAAGTGTACAAGTTGGATCCTTGGCCATCATGCATCAAAAATGCTTGATTGGTGGCTTTGGATCCGATAGCCCCCCTCCTTTGATGTTTTGAGATGATAAGGAGAGGGTGCAATACAAACATGTCCTAGAAAAACCCTCCATTTTCCTCTGTGTATGCTCTATTGCAGTTAGGTGAATCAGCTTACCAGTGGCCGGCACTGCTTCATTGTTGGCCGGCAGAGCCCACCCTTGGCCGACAGATGGCTGGCAGCAAGCCCTCATGGCCGGCAGGCCACTGGTGCACTCCCCAGCAGTTATTTGGTAAGGTTTAGCAGAAAGTTCCTGGAGACACCCTGCAAATAGAGCCTCTCAAGAGCAAACAAGTGGGCTTTTCGGGGCAAAAACCGAATGCATGCATGTTCAACTTCTTCAAACAGAGCTGAGGCAGTCTTATTCAATGCTTTACTTGTTAGGTAGCATAGCTTTGTAATTTAATTAATTAGTGTGCTAATTAGTTAAGTGTTGTAATAATTAGTAAGTAGTTTACTAGTTATTCAATTTGTTGTGTAATAATTAGTTTAATTAGATTAGTTAGCCTAGCTTAGCTTAGATTAGCTTAGCTTATTCATTTGGACCCTCTTTCGCGAGGGTGCAATGTTGTAATAAGTGCGTGTGTGTGTGTGCAGGTCTTCAAACCCACTTCTTTCTTTTTTTTTATTTAACCGCTTTCGATGGTTAGATTAGGGCACGTTTTGATTAGCATACCTTATGCTTGCATGTTTGCATCATTCATTTGTATTGCATGCACCGGGCTCGGCGCATCATTCAAACTGTGTCGTATTTCAATACACTTATTTGAATACGTGTTCTAAAGCATGAATCAAATTGTTGCATTCATATGCCATCTTAGATAGCCAAGCCTATTTAGTTGCATCATTGCATGCATTGCATTAGGCATTTAACATAGTTAGGATCATGCATTGATTTCTAACTAGCTTTTGTTTTGGCTTGGAGTACACTATAAGTATTTACGCTTTAGCATACTTGCATGAGTGTAAGTGATGCCATGATAGCATGCTTGCCATGAGGCTATTTGGTTAAGTGATTAATCGCATGAATGCTTGTGGATGAAGGCTTTATTGCTCAAATTGGAACAATTCGATGATTGTGAGTTTTAAGCCCACTTTGCGAAGTGGCAAATCATCATGTTTTAAGCCCACTTGAGGGTGGCAAATTCGCACTTTAGCCCACTTGAGGGTGGCATTTTCAAATCATTTTCGAAATCAAACATGAATTGTTTTGTTCCAATTCTTGCGATTTAGTCTATACTTGTATGCTGTGCGCATCATATAGTAAAGTTAGCTAATAACCAGAATAAGAACACATGTGTTTATAAAATAACATATCATGATAGTAGAGGCCGATCCTTTGATCGGGCGAGCGGGGATGCTCATTTCAGGACCTTCCCCTCTCGTACCCAAGTTCCCGAGCTGAGGCAACTTTGGTGATGATGGACATGTGGCCTTTGGCAAGAGTTAGGGTTTCCTAAATTTTCCAAAAAAAAAAATAATATTTAGGTGGCGACTCTGTAATCTGGCAAAACAGTCCAATTTTGGCATTATTTGATTAGAATTGATTTTCCAAAATGATTTGCCGCATTGGACTCTTTGGTGTTTATCAGTCTCACATTGCACTTTGTGAGATTAGATTCAGAACCATGACAAGAGTTCGAACTGTAGGACCAATTCGCGCCTCTCCGAAAGAGGGCGCGCAAAGAAAGTCGAGTCCACAGTTTCTGACGACTCTACTGGGGATTTAGAGAACTTGACTCGAACTCATGATATGTTATTTTATTTACACTCATGTGTTTCTTTGCATTGCATTTGTATTGGTGTGCCTAAGCCACAGTGTTTGCCATCTGCTATTCCTGAATGGTTTACCGGAGGCTTGCTTGGCAAAGCGTGCCATAAGACTGATCGGTTGCGGGCTTTGCCATAATGGGAACACAAACCTTGGATTTGGATCACCGCTGTACCATTTGATCGTCCTTTCACTTCTCGGTGTTAGGAGCGAGAGATATATGAGATAGTCTTGCTGAGGCACCCTTTTGACCAATCAACCTATTTGCATATTGGAAGCCATAGAGACTGTTCCAAACTAGGATAGGTTGCTCACCCGAATATAGGTTTGTTTGAAACCGCATGTTTGCGTAGTGAACCCCTAGCTCTTGACAAAACTAGGACAGGGTAACCCTAACCCATCATAGGGGTGTTTTGGCTCTCTTTAATTGGTATGTGCTTTACAGTGAAACTGTACAGGGATGTGCATATCAGTTGTCAAGTTGGTATCTGTTTTGGGGCAGAATTCAGTAAAGAGTACAGTCATTCAGCTGTGATCATATCCGTTCTAGTGAAATTGGGCTGAGATGCTGTATGTTTTCTCTTTTGCAAGGTAGTCTTGGAACCATAACTTCAGAAGGCTCCAATATCTCCCGGGTACATTGGACTTGTGTTGATAGACATTGATAGGTTGGAGATTTAGTTCAAGAGCAACTAGTGTTTCTTTCGCTAGAGGCAAGGCAAAAAAGGCCAGTGAAGGCTCACCAAGTCAACTGATCCAACAGTCACCAGTCACATCACTTTTGTTTAAACTCAACAAACCGTGATGGCATAGAGTCTGGAAAAAGTTGTGGCCATGATAGCAGCATTAAACCAGGGAATCGCCATGTAGGATGAGACCAATGCCTAAACGCAACGCCCATCTAGGGCATCTGCCACACATTCAGTCTGAGGATCCTAGCCGAACTTTGACCCACTTTCGCCAGCTGAAGATTTGCATGGTCCGGATCCTTGAGAAGGGTTGGCTCGAGCCTGAGTTTTCAGACCCTTGGTACAGCCTAATGAGAGGCTTTATCCCCTTGATACTACTAATCTCGATTCGAGCTCGGTGAAAATTACAAACCGTGAGAAGCAATTCAAAAAGGCACAGGGCCTTAACTCCATTCTTGACATTGAGGATGGGTACATCGAGGCTATCATAAGGCTCCCAGACAGATTCAAAATGCCACATATTGACCATTTCGACGGGTCTGGAGATCCTATGGTACATATTCGGCTTTTCTTGGATGTCCTGAAACCGATGGGTCTGACTAAGCCGCAGAAACTCTCTCTATATGGTAGAACCCTATCGAGTGCAGCAGCCACTTGGTACGTTGAGTTGGAGGATACAATGAAGCAAAATTGGGAAAAGTTGGCTGAGGCCTTTGTCGATCAGTATTCTTGCGATACCCAGGTTGAAATGACCATTCAAGAGCTTGAAGTAACCCACCAGAACCCAATAAAGCCTTTTGTGGAATTTGTTGCAAGGTAGAGAGCAAAGGCAGCACAGATGACAGATCGGCCTTCTGAGAGGGACCAAGTGCGGATAGTGGTGCAGAACCTTGAGCATGATATGTTGCAAAAGTTAATAGTCGCTCCACTATTCACTTTCAAAAGTTTGCATGAACTGGGGGTTCAGATTGAGAGTACGTTCAATAGATGGATTATTCCCAAAACAAATGAACTGGTAAGGAGGGTGTTTTTCGGGAGTACCCATGCTGGTAGTAGCACCATTCCTAAACCCACTAAAAGCAATACAGTCGCCACAGCCGACCCTTTTGCCAAATCAAGCCTAAAAACAGCCAGCCCAGCCCGAGCTCAAGGCAGAACTTTCACCCCTCTCTATATGAGCCTAACCAGCACACTAGAAGTCCTGATGGAAAGAGGGTATCTCAAACCCCTTGATCCTCAACCTCTGCCTGACCCACTCCCTGTCAGACATAACTCCACCAAATACTGTGTGTATCATCAACAGCACGGTCATGATACGAACCTTTGCATCCGCCTCCGTCATAAGATTCAGGATCTTATTGACAAAGAGACCATAGCTCCACCAAAAAGACCTCGGGCTAGTACTAACCTGTCATCTCCACATCTCAATCCAATCCATACACCACCACCCACCTACAATCCCAGTATATACACCCCGACCCATCTACCCAAGCCTGAGGTGTTTATCCCAGAAAGCATGGACTTATGCATGATGGATGCACTCGAACCGTAATCATCTCAAACCCATGAACCCACTACTTCTGAGCCAATGAGAATGATCGAAGATCTTCAGAGAACTGTGGCAGATCTGGCCTTTGGAATATTGGCTCCATCATCGACCACATCGCATGCCAGAAATTTCATGCCAAAAAGCTCTCCAATCTTGAGGCAAGCGGCAATTGAGAAGGGCTAACCTAAAGCCATCTTAGATTTGGGTGGTGGCATGTCTACAACAACTGGGCCCCGCTCTGATATAGCGACCTGATCCCTTGGCAAAGTGGAGGCAAATGGTAAGAACAAGGTAGGGCTAGGCACTGGTCCCCATGAACACCTTCTGTGGGCTGTTGAGGCTTTGAAGCCTGAAGGACTGAACAAACAGCAAGTGCTCGCAGTTGTTGCAAAGACTGTGGATGACACTTTTGCCACGTAGTATGAGGGCATTTCAAATTAAGGGGCAAGCCGGGAAAAGGGATGTCGTACCAGAAATGCCCCTTTCAGCTCCAATCCTACACTCGGAAGGGATCAGCAAACCTAGTCAACACCTACCGACCCTTTCGCCGGTACATCCAACACAACCTCACAAACCTCGAAGTACCAACCCTGAGGCCAGAGGGTCTTCAATTCCCTCTATATGACTTTGTCCAAAGCTCTCCAAATCCTCATTGAACAAGGCCATCTCAAACCCCTTGAGCCTCGGCCTCTTCCGGATCCCCTTCTAGCCAAGCATGATGCTGCCAAGTACTGTGCCTTCCATAAAAAAGCCGGCCATGACATTGATGTTTGTTTTCGTCTTCGCCATGAAATACAAGATCTAATTGATAACAAGGTCATCGTCGCACCAGGCTCTGCAAAGTCTATCGGCACTGGATCAGTGAACTTGGGGGATAATATGATCATTTGATCGGGGGATGAACCGCCTGCTGATGGTACTCAGTTTACTCCAAATGTGGTGGATGGCACGCATTGTTTTGAGCAATTTGAAAATGCTGTTTATTGTACTTTCTGACTTGGGTGTTGGGTCAGTCTTGTTGTATTGTATTGAGTCAGTCTTTTTTTATTGAGTCAGTTGAGTCTGTCTCGTTGTATTGAGTTAGTCCTGTTGTGTAGGAATCAGGTGATTTCGGGGGTGTTACCTCGGATATCACTATCTTGTTTTGTGTTTTTTTTTACACTCTTTCTTTTGTGTCTGTTTTTGCCATTGAGCCAGAAGTTCTGAATGAAATGACAGTGCTTTTCACGTACTTTTCTATGCCTTGACATCATTGTATTGACCTAAGTTTTTCAAAAACTTTTTTAACACTGTGATGAAAACAAAGAGGAAGGAATTCCTTGGGATTTGCAAAAATTTGATCAATTGAGAGGAAGAGAGGCGTGCTAAGCCCTTAATGAATGAGATCATGTTTGTTAATGTGAGTACTGAGAAGGATCCTGGCTTGATCCAGATTGGTTTTACATTGTCTTCAACGCGGGCGATTAGTCGCTTTCTTAAAGGATTTCAAAAAAATGTTTTGTGTGGTCCTGCGAAGACATGCATGGAATTGATCTTGAGATTGTGCAGCATAGGATCACTCTTAGCCGACTCAACCCCTTTTTCTTTCAAACCTTGAACTTGGATTCAGAATGTTCAACGGTCAACCATAACGTGAGGCTTGTATGGCCAGATTTGAAGCAGCCCATGAACTAGGGGCAATAAAGAATTTTCAAACAATTGGCTTCGCGAAGTGTGTAAGTCCAACTTTCAAACTGCATTTTGAGCATGTCATTTGCATTCTGCCCATGAACTCGTTGGTTTGATTCCTTGTAAAGGGATACATAGGCAAACTTCAAGTTCAACCAATTGCATCTATATTTTGTTTGTTTGCCCAAGTCTTATGGCCTTGTCAAAAGGGTCGTCTTCAGGCTTTGACATTCACTCACGTCAAGAAATGACTTTGAGCTTTGTCAAAGAGGGTCAACTGTGGACACCCCATTTTGACCAGCCCTAAGACTTAGACGCTTTCTTTTGATTACCCGATAATGAAAACGAGAAGGTGTTTCTCACAGAATCCTCAATAAGAAAACTTAGAATTTGAGCCCTGTTTCCAACCCTATATAGCCACAAATTACCTTTCCAAGGGCATATTCTGACCTCACGATTGCGTCCAGAATGGTTCATTTAGCTAGGACCAACCTTCGCTACACTTCCGAGGGCCTCACTGAAAATTCTCCCGAAATCTGGATTACAGCATAATTATTTGAAACTTCTAGGCCAAATTGTAATTTTCAAAACTCAGGGAATATTCTGTTATGTGAGGAAATATTCTGTTAAGTAAGGGAATATTCCATCCATATGTAGAATATTCCGTTAATGCTGACTGGGATGCTGATGTGGCGGTTTTGCTGACGTGGCATGACTGGATTGGTCCTTGCTGATGATGTGGCGCTGACTTGTCTTTACCTAAAAAAAATGAATTTAAGGAATGCCTGGAAGGGGGTTTGAACCCCAACCTACCACTCAATACCCAACACCTTAACCACTCTGCCAAAACTTTGCCTTATCTTATATTTCCCCTCAAATAATATTTGACCATTTCAAACCAACAGGCAAAGTATTTTTGTATTTTTTTTTCTTGTGTATGGGACACTCCTTTACCCTATTTTCCAACCCATATATCACCAAATACATATCTAATCATCCCCCATTGTCAAAAAGAGGTTTTCTTTGCATCCATAAAGGAGTATCCCATGCAACCACTTTGAAAATTCATCCTTCCTATCACATTCTTGTCTCCCACCTTCTTTTTGACCTTCACTCTCCCTCATTGCCTACATAGAATGATCATATTGTAAGAGAGAGGGAACACCACGAAATTGAAGAAAAAAGAGTGAGAAAAGAGTGAAAAAAGAGAGAAAATTTGAGTTTTTAAGCTAAAAATACTCTTATCTTCCATATGCACCCCATACCTTCCATACAAACTGAAATTACATCTTTTCTACATCCAAAACTCCTCCAAAAATTCTGAAGTACTTAAATTTCATTAGCTTTGATCAAGAAGAAGAGTGGGTGTTGGTAAAAGTGAGCAAAAACAAGAGAGATAATAATTTTTCTTCACATACACCTCCAAGCCATCATTTTAGCAAGGACTCCAAGCTTTCAAATTGAGGATTGAGAACACACTTCCTAAACTTGAGGGTGATCAAGAGGAAGTTTGGAAATCAAAAAGTTCAATCTTTCTTTGGAAGGTTTCGCTAGACCTAGTTGGCCGGTCGGTTAGCTTCTTTTGGATAAGACGGCATTGTCTTCCGAGGTTAACCAACTTTCGATGGTTTCCAAGGCACACGAAACTTTTTTTTTCTTTCATTTATTTTATTTTGAGTGTATTGTGAGGTTTTTATTTTGTTGTAATATTCTCCTCACCCCTTTCTAATTTGGTTTGTAATTATTCTTTCAAGTGTTGTAATAATTCCTTGCCCCATTTCTTTCTATCCCGTTCTTGTACTTGCTTTCTTTATCTGTGAATATGCATCATATTTTGTCTTTCATTATATCCATGCTTTGCATCCATGTTTCATGCATCTTGATTCAGCTAATTTTGCATTTGTGGATTTAATAAATTCCTATGTGATTATGTGTGCTACTTCATGTTCTTGAGATGATTCAGATGTCATATTTTAGAAGCCGAATCTTTAGTTGGATCTCATGAGTGAATTACATTAGGATTTTGTATATAAGATCATTCATGTTTTACTAACTTTTTTTTGTAGCTTGTTCGCGGGATGTCAAACATGTAAGTTTTTATGCTTTAGCATCCCGTTTGTGTATGTTTTTCTTACTATGTTTAGTATTCTACCATGAGGCTATTTGCTTATGTGATATAACTCTATGAATGTCAGTGGATGGAGGTTGAGTTTCTTAATTTGGAATGATGTTGATTTTCATATTTGTAAACTCAAATTATTTGGGTTGTACATCTTCAAAATTCTTCCAAAACTACATGAAATCAAGTTGTTCTAAAGTGGGTGACATAGTCTATATTTGTATGCTTCATATAGTAATTTGTTTTTAGGATTTATTAAATAATCGGAATATGAACATATAAAGTAAATAAAATTCATATCATGGTTTAGTAAAAGCTGATCTTTTGATTGGGTGAGTGGGGGTGTGTAGACACCCCATTTTTGACTGTCCTCAAGACTTGGACGTCACCGTTTGAACACCCGGTGATTATCCATGTTTGTGTTTGTTTGGAGTTCCCGGAGGTCTCGGCTACGTGCCTTGCCTCAAGATCTCCGAACTCGACCGTTTTGTGTCTGGTTTTGCACCAAACACTTGTGTTTTGCCTTGGAAGGGCAGGGGATGCCTTGTGAGGTCTCCCCACACATCACCGGCCGTGGCTTGAGGCCATCGACTGCTGTTTGTGCCCATCGGCCATATATTTGGCCGACCGGCACTCTTTTTGGCCGACCGGCCATCAATTTTGTCAAAATGGCAATTTTGAGCAGCCGACTACTGTTCATCTGCTTTTGCAGATATTTTAGGACAGCTGTGTGGTATTTTGTTCCCCTCCATACACGTGTATGAAGGGATGCTCCTCTTGTAAGCTTATTGAACAAGCTTTACAAGATTGTTTGCCTATAAGAGGAGGCATCTTCTCTTGGCCTTAGGGTCAGAAATTTTTGGTTAGAAAGGTGTGGGAGAAGCTCTGGTTTTAGGGTTTAAGTTCCATACATAACCTATCTCTATATCTCTCTTGTGTGTGTTCTAGGTGTAGTTGTCCTTACTATTGCACACAAACACATAGTCTTTCACCTTCTCTTGGTTCTTGAGGGACCTGAGGCTTGTTCTTGTTGTTCTTGGCTGGATTGAAGCTCAAGGAGGCAACAAGATCATCTTTTGTGAAGAGGTCTACAAGGGTGAGACACCAGTCCCTTTTATCCCCATTTTTGCATAGCTTGTTAGCCTATCTTAGAACTATTTTTGTGCTTAGTGTATAATACAAAAAAGTTCTGTTTTTGGGCCCTCTAAATTGTTTGTTTAGAGTGTTTTGTGGTTTGGAGGTGTTAGACCCCTCCTAAGCCTTGAGAGGCCTTATTTTGTGCCATTTTTGGTAAGCCCCGAGACTTTGGTGCTTGGGCCTCCTCACCACTGAAATCTTGAGGGATTTCAGTGGTGAGGATGCTGCCTTGAAGTCTCAAGAAAGAGAGGGCCACCCCCTCTCCTTATTGTCCTTGAAAAGGACCAATTTTGGCCTCTTGATGGAGCATCATGCTTAAGTGTTTGTTGATCATGCCATGGCTATATTTCATGCTTATATTGCCATAATATAACATTGTATTAAGTTGGTTTAGACACGCCATGCATGCTTAGCATACTTGTCTTGTAATGCCATGAAATTGCCTTAATATGCTTTGTGTTTTGAGCCTTGTTTCTAGCATGATTTTGGCTTAGCTTTGTGAAGCTTTTATGCATATTTTGGCATGATTTAGGTCTGATTTTGGTTATTTGGGTCATCCATGGCTTGCTTTGTATAGCTACCATGCAATCTAGCTTGTATGCCTTGAGTGTTGGCTTCTCTACCATGCTCTATTTGCATCATTTCAGTGGTTTGGCACCATTAGGTATGATATTTCAGTCCTTGCTCCATGCTCATATGCTTGCATTTGATGCCCCTTTAATGCTTTATAAGGTTGGTGTTTCATGCTCCATGTTTAGACATTTGTGTATGCTTCCATGTGTAGGTCATTTAGATGCCATCTAAGTGATGTTTTGGGGCTTACTTTGACATGATTTGGGACTGTTTTGATTCACTTTGATCATTTGCTTCATGTGTCATATGATCATGGTTTAAGTCCTTGGGCTAATTCCAAGCTTCTATGCATGCTTTGCTTGTTTTGCTTACTTGGTTTGGCACCATCTATGACATGATTTTAGAGCTTTCCATGCATGCTATTCGTCCATGATTATCCTCTTTTAAGTGTGCTTAAAAGATGCTCTTTAATGCTTAAGTGTTGGGCCATGTTTGCATGCATTGTTTGTGTGTGTATTTGCCTCCATTCCATAGCATTTTGGCTTCCTATTTAGACATAGCCGAGGCTTGTCCATATTGGTCTAAGACCACCTTTTGCATGTTGTTCAAATGTGGTCACATTGCTTCATGCCTTGCATGCTTGCTTGCTTGCTTGCCTAGGTTGTTATATACCTTGTATGTTTGCTTGCATTGACATATTGCATCCTTAGCTCACATGCCTAGGTTGCATTGTATTGTGCATGCATTGCCTTGCCTCTTGAATTGAGTATGATAGAGGTTGGGTCTCTTTGTGCATGTTTGCATTGCATTTCATTTGAAATCAAAATGCATACTTGGTTTCTTGGGCCATCACGCATTGAAATGCGCGATTGGTGGTCCGAGAATCAACGACCATGCCCCTTTGAGTCATAAATATGATAAGGGATGTGGTGGTGCATACATTTGCTTGAAATGCATTGCCATGCCTTGTTTTGCCCTCTGCTGCTGTCAAAACAGGATTCTACAGGAAGATTTGGCCGGCCGGCCATCTGCAGTGCCGACCGGCCATCCATCAGTGGCCGATGGCTTCACAAGTAGCCGGTGATCATCTCCTTTGGCCGGTGGCCATTCCTCTTGGCTGGTAGTGTTCCCCAATGTCCATGGAGCATACCTTGGGAATTGTACAATTTTCAGAGGAGCAAAGCAAGGAAAACAGAGGCAACTTGCGCATGGCAGTGGATTTCCGGGAGAAGCCAATCTGAGCATGCGTGCATCCCTCTTCCCAAGGCCCTTTACTGCTTTCAGTAGCTTAATTGATTTATTAATTAGTTAAGTGGACTGTAATTATTTAATTAGCTTGTAGGTTAATTAAATTGTATATTCTTTCGGACCCTCCGAGCGAGGGCAATTGTGTAATAAGTGTGCGTGAGTGTGTGTATGTCTTCTAACCCCCACTTCTTTCTCCCTTTTACTTACCTGCTTTTGATGGTTAGTATTAGGGCATATTTAATTTAGCATGCCTTATGCTATGCATGCGTGCATCATTCATTTGTATTGCATGCACTGGGCTCGGCACATCATGCAAACTGCATTGTATTTCAAATCTAACTTGAATACGTGTTAGTTGTTGCATTTCACATGCCATCCATAGACTAGCCAAGCCTATTCTAGCTGCATCCCGTATGTGTTGCATTAGCCATCTTAACATGAACTAGGATCATGCATATGATTACTAACTAGTTTCTGTTTTGGCTTGGAGTACTAGGTAAGCTTTTATACTTTAGCATACCGCATGCATGTGAGTGTTGCCATAATAGCATGATTACCATGAGGCTAGCTGCTTATGTGTTATAACTGCTTGAATGCCTGTGGATGGAGGTTGAATTACCTAAATTGGAACAATGCATTGAACGTGAGTTTTAAGCCCACTAGATAGTGGCAAAACCATCTTTTCTAAAAAAGCCCACTCGAGGGTAGCAAAACCTGCATTTTAGCCTACTTGCGAGTAGCAAACCATTTTCAAAACAAACATGAAATGTTTTGTTCCAATTTAGGCGATTTGGTCCATACTTGTTTGCTGCGCGCATAACATAGTAATTCTAGGCTAATAACCGGAATAAGAGCACATAACGTTTTCAAAACAAGATATCACGGTTAGTAGAGGCCGATCTTTGATCGGGCAAGAGGGGGTGCTCATAGCTGACCTTCCCCAATCGTACCCAAGTTCCCGAGCTGAGACAACTTTGGTGATGACGGACACGTGGCCTTTGGCACCGAGTCAGGGTTTCCTAAATTCCCCCATTAAAAAATATTTAGGTGGCGACTCTGTATCTGGCAAAGCAGTCCATGTTTGACACTTCTTTCAAAATCTGTTTTCTAAAAACGATTTGCCGGATTTGGACTCTTTGGTTCAAGATTAAGAACCGTGACAATTTGAGTCTGAACTGTAGTAAACCCGAATGAACAGAACGGGGACTCACCCTCCCGGGGCGTTCGGGGACGTCTACAGGGTGTTCAATTAATGACCTTTTCCTCTCATACCTAAGGTTCCGAACCAGGACAACTTTGGTTATGACGAACAGTGGCCTTGGCATGAGTCATGGGTTTCCTAATTTTTCAAAAATATTAGGTGGTGACTTTGAGATCTGATGACGCAGTCCATTTCTAGCAAAAAGGTTTTGCAATAAAATGGATTTTCTAAAAGTTGCCAAATCTGGACTCTCATCTATGTTTCACATTGCACTAGTGAGACTAGATCAAAGAGACTGAGGGTCTGAACTGTTTAACGGGCACGGGTACCCCTCGGGCATGTTACAGTTTCTAGCCAATCTTCAGATTGGGCAAAAGGGGGTGCTTTCTTGTAAATAACCTTTCCTTTTTGTACCTAAGCTCCCGAACCTAGAAATTTTCTATTTATGACAGATTAGGCCCTGGCTTAGTTTTCGTTGTTAAAGGTTTCTTAATTCCCCTTTAAAAATTAAGTGGTGACTCTTTATTATTAAAGCAAGTTAGTCTAATATTTGTGTGGGAAACAGGTCTTAGACTCAAAAAGGCACAGTGCCCACAACATGTCTTCTAGTCCCACTGTCCCTTCAAGTCCAAGGTTCATCGGTTTGGGCCTCGAAATGGAGTTCAGCGTAAACTTAGCAACAAAGTTGGCTAAAACCTGTCCTTTTATCGTTGTCCTTGGTCTGTATTCTATGTCGTATTGACCAAGAATGACAGCCCATCGCGCTATCCTTCCCGACAAGTCCTAGTGCTGTAAGAGGGACTTCAAAGGATGTTTAATTAACACCACAATTGGATGGGCCTCGAAGTAGTGATTCAACTTTGCTACCATTACCAATGCAAGTGTTAACTTCTCCAATGACAAATATCTTGTATCTACACTAGCTAAAGATTTACTAACATGGTAAACTGTCTTTTGTTCTCCTTCTTTTTTTCGAACCACCACTGCACTGGCTGCATGATCTGACACGACTAAGTACAAGAACAACTCCTCTCCAGGTTTTGGTGTTGCTAGTAGAGGTGAAGAGTTTAGATACTTCTTCAAGTCGGCCAAGGTGACCTCGCAAGCTTCTGTCCACTTGAAGTTAATAGCTTTTTTCAATAGTTAAAAAAAGGTCTACATTTATTAGAACTTCGGTTGATGAATCTATTTAAGGCTACCACCTTGCTGGTCAAAATTTGCACATCCTTCGTAGTCTTTAGACTCTCCAGATCAAGAATGCCCTTGATTTGGTCAGGACTAGCCTCAATTCCCTTTATTGTAACAAGGTATCCCAAAAACTTGCCCGATCTTACCCCAAACGCGTACTTAGAGGCATTTAGCCAAAGCTGAAATGCCTTCAAGATCTCGAACACCTCCTTGAGGTTGGCCAAATGGTCAAATCATTCCTTGCTTTTCATGACCATGTCTTCAATGTAAACCTCCACTGCCTTGCCAATGAAGTGCTTAAACATCTTGGTTACCAGCCTTTGATATGTTGCGCCTACATTCTTCAATCTGAAAGGCATGACTTTGTAACAATATATTCCTTTTGGGGTAATGAAGGCGGTTTTCTCCTCGTCTAGTCCATACATTGCAATTTAATGGTAGCCTTTGTACGCATCTAGAAAACTCATTCTACTATGCCCCAAAGTGGCGTCAACAAGCTGATCTATCTTTGGCAGTCGAAAGCAGTCTTTTGGGCAAGCCTTATTTAGACTTCTGAAATCCACGCACCATTATGTTGGACAACCATGTCGGGTAATAGACTTCTCTAATCGCTTATGCTTCCAACAACACCTCTAACTCTTCTTCCACCACTTCTACATGAATCATGGTAGGTCTTGTCACTCTTTGGATCACTAGTTTTGTTGTCCTATCTACATTCAGCAGATAACAGGTGACCTCGAGATTGATTCCCGGCATCTCATATAGTGTCCACGTGAACACCTCAATGTTTTCTATAAGGAAAACTTCAAGTTTTCTTTCCTCCTCCTCGGCTAATCAAAAATCGAGAAGAAATAATCATTTTTCATCTCCTTCATTCACCAAGATCTTCTTTAGTGGTTCTTGACTTTTGTCAGCTGGCTCTTTGCCGACACTTTCCAAGACCTCCTGGTCTCCTTCATTCACCTCCATAGATGTGACGACCCAGAATTTTCCCTCCGCTCGAGTGGAGGAGTCAACGCTCGAGCGGACTTTTGGGGTTTTCAGCAATTCTGCAGACAGCCTGATATTCTGGGAGTTGTAATTCTCCGCTCGAGCGGGGGAGTTTACGCTCGAGCGGACGGCTTTGTTAGTCTGCACGCTCGAGCGCAGGGTTGGGCGCTCGAGCGGGCCTCTAGGTTGAGTTGTACTTCTAAGGCACGTGGGCTCGTTTTTGATATTTTATTAATGTATTTGGAATGTTCTTATCTTATTTTGGGGTATTGGTTGAGGTGGTAAAATGATGGTAAAGTAAGATTGGACCAAAGAATTTAATTCGGATAGTTGCCTTACGATCAGCCGTCACTCTTTTGCCCTTTTCTTTTTCCACACTTTGAATTTGGATGTGAGGTTAGAACCATTGGAAAGCTTATTTCCGGGGCTTCAATTTGGACACAAGAACGACCTAAAACGGAGTCCGGATGGAAGAGTTATGCCTGTTCAAAGTTTCGAAATCTGTGCTGAGGGCAGGTCCGCTCGAGCGGGAATCAGTCCGCTCGAGCGGGAATTACGGGACAGCAGCTTTAAGAACGAGATTTTTGGATCATTTCTTATATTTTCTTCTTTCCTCTTCCTTCCTCTTTGCCTAAGTCCGAAACCCTAGCCCCAAATCCTTGATTTGCTCTACTTTGATCAACAATCCACCATGGTTTTTGGCATGTAGGATGGAGAACTAAGGAGGATCAATGTTTTTAACCGATTAGAACTTGGATTTGTGGAGGCTTCTTCTCAAGCTCATCTCTTTGCTTGATTATTGAGGTAAGGGTTTGACTACTTGAAATTGATGGGTTTAAGTGATGGATTATGAGTCCTAGATGTTAATCAATGGAAAAATTGGAATAAAAGTGTTGGGTTAATAGGTTTGATTATTTCTTGAAATCTCAATATTTTTCTTGAAACCCTAAGTTGCTTAAGGATGATAACCAAAGATTTGACCCAAATTGAAAGTAGATTAACGAAATCGAGGTATTGAATTATGTATATGCAAGTTTAATTGGAATTTGGTGATGCTTGGAAATTATGTTTAAATTTGCGAATGAACTTTGTTTTAAGCATTGTGAATCATGTCTTAGTGAGGAAGGAGATTGGGGGGAAAGGTTTGTTGATGATGTGGATGATGTAAATTGAGCCTTAGCAATTTAATTGGAATTATGTGAAATTATACTTGGTAGCATTGAGTGGAATAATGTTAAATAGTATGGATGATATTGGATGGTGATAATTATGTTGGGTTGTGTTAATGTTGTTGAATTGAATTGTGTAGGGTTAGCTACAGGGACGGGCCTATCATCTAAACACTGTGAGTAATAGTATTACAAATGTACAAATGTACTTTGTTTACCGTTAAGATTATTGTTAACAACGTTCTATTTTCCGTGAGCTAATATGTAACATGTTTGTTGTTTGAGAATTGATATGAACATTGAAAGAGTTAGCACACATCGGTATGATTCTGAACCTACTCCGTATTTTGAGTTATGGCTATTGATTATTGTCAATATACCATCCTATGAATTACCTATACTTCTGTATAAGAATTGCATACAACCATTAACACTGTGAAGTTGGTTTATAAGTTGTTCTGGCCGGTTGATGTAATGGTACATTTATCTTCAGATTATTGGTAACGTTAAAGTTCTGTTAATTACGAAATAAGTATGTCTACGTACAATGAACCATGAAGAAAGTTAAGCACATCATTGTACCATATGTTTTGCTTGCTACCATTATGTTATCTACTAGTTAGTGGCATTGGAACATGATAAGCGAATGATATCTATATACATTACGGAAGTGTAGTATTTATGTATTTCTGAAAGCGTGCAAGCTGTAAACTATGTTGCCTTTTGTTAACAGTTATCGACAACGTTCTGTTAAACTTATGTTATTTATGTGATTAATGGGAAGAATGTGTTTATCTGTATTAATCTGTTCTGATGTTTTCTGGTATGGAACAAAGTGCTGTACGGAACGAAGTGCTACACCTTGGTGGAAGCCACCTCTGGAATCCGTACGAGCCACCTCTTGAGTCCATACATTTGTTATTTCTGTACCTTCTGTTACCCACGCTTTATGCGTTCTGTACCCTCTGTACCCACGCTTTATGCGTTCTGTACCCACGCTTTATGCGTTCTGTACCCTCTGTACCCACGCTTTATGCGTTCTGTACCCACGCTTTATGCGTTCTGTTACCCACGCTTTATGCGTTCTGTACCCTCTGTACCCACGCTTTATGTGTTCTGTATCCACGCTTTATGCGTTCTGTTACCCACGCTTATGCGTTCTGTTACCACGCTTATGCGTTCTGTTATTACCGTTATGTTCTGGGCCAATGGCCGTTCTGTTATTTCTGTTAGTTCTGTTATTTCTGTTAGTTCTATTCTTTCTGTTAGTTCTGTTATTTCTGTTAGTTCTGTTATTTCCGTTATCTCTGTTATTTCTGTTATTTCTGTTAGTTCTGTTATTTCCGTTATTTCTGTTAGCTCTGTTATCTCTGTTATTTCTGTTACTTCTGATATTCTGGACCTATGGTCGTTCTGCATCTGTAGGCTTATGGCAATTCTGTATATACTGAGCTTAAAGCTATTCTGTTACGGAAGTTGGACCCATGTCTTTTGGAAATAATTATGGAATGTAGTTAATCATATATATATGCAGTTATATGTTTGATTATTCAGGTTAATTATTACATTGTTTATGTACTATTATTCACTGAGTTCGCTCATTCTGTATTTTGTCTGTCTATTTCTGTAGGTAACCATCCGGGAATTCAGTCCTAACCTTTAAGGCTTGTGTCTCTCTTGTCACCTTTGACGCGTCCAGGCACCACCTGAAGCCGTGCATTTTGTAAAGTATTTTGTAAAGTTTTGAGGAGTTTTGATTTATGCTTTGGACGTCTATTTATGGTTGATTGTATATAATTCCTCCTTCATTAATATTTTTATTATTTGTGGGGTTGAATCAAGGCATATGTGTGTAAACTTTCTGTATAATATTTACTCAGTGTGATGTTGGGATCCTGGCATGTTAGGAATAGCTCAATGGATGTTATTCTATATATTTTATATTCTTGAATGCTTCCGTTCAGGCCCCGTATGATATATATATAACAGGTTTAGTGTCCATTTTCGAATGGGTCATGCCCAAACTTTTAGGGGCGGGTTTGGGGCGTGACAATAGACTTCACATCTCAAATACTACAAGTATACTTCATTGCTGCCATGGAGCAATGTTCACATGAACCTGATCTCCTTGGATCTCCTCTGTCCCAAACTCAGTTAGGAATCACAACAGGTGGTGCATGGTTGAAGGGACATTTTGCATTACATAAAGCTTTAGTCTTCCCAAGATCGCGTTATAAGGTGATGGGGTGTCGATCACAGTGAATTTTGCCTTCATCACCTTCGTGCTTGCCTGTAAGTTCAAACTCACAACCCCCAAGGGCCATGTTGACATTCCATTAAACCTAACCATTAGGCTATCAGATGGTTCTAAGTCTTCTTTCTTAAGGCCGAGTTCTCTGAAACACCCGACGTAAAGGATGTCACATGAGTTGCCCAGATCAATCAATATCCTTTTCATTTTACATCCCTTCACAAACAGTGTAACCACCAACGCATTATTGTGTGGACTGTGGCTCGCCTTTTTCACGCTCCGTTTCGAAAGGTTTGAAAGAAAGGCCTCACAATTCGGACTCCTGTGATTTGAATCTAATCTCACAAGTACAATGTGAAACTGATAAACACCAAAGAGTCCAAATCTGGCAAATCATTTTGGAAAATTGATTTTAAATCAAATAATGCCAAAATTGGACTTCTTTGCTAGATATAGAGTCGCCACCTAAATATTTTTTGTTTTGGGGAAATTTAGGAAACCCTGACTCGTGCCGAAGGCCACGTGTCTGTCATCACCAAAGTTGCGTCGGTTTGGGAACTTGGGTATGAAAGGGGAAGGTCATGAATTGAGCACCCCCGCTCGCCCAATCAAAGATGGACGTCTACTAATCATGATATGATTTTTTATAAACATCATGTGCTCTTATTCCGATTATTAAACTAGCATTACTATGTGATGCGCAGAAGCAAGTATAGACTAGTTTGCTCAATTTGGAACAATTCAATTCATTTTTGTTTGCGAAAATGGTTTGAATTTGCCACATCAAGTGGGTTTAAAACATGATTTGCCACTCAACAAAGTGGGCATAAAACGCATATTTGTTGAATCATTCCAATTCAAACAACAAGCCTTCATCCACAGGCATTCATGCAGTTTAGCATTTAAGCACATAGCCTTATGGCAGGCATGCTAGACATGGCAACATTCGCATTCATACAAGTATGCTAAAGCATAAAAACTCACCTAGTACTCTAAGCAAGGAATGTATGAGTCAGAAAACTATGCATGATTCCTAACTATACAAGATGTCTAATGCAACACATGCAATATGCAATTAATAGGCTCAACTACTAATGTGGCATATGGATCGATTTGATAACACGAGATTAAACACGTATTCAAATAATTATTGAAATGGCAATGCAGTTTGAATGATGCGCCGAGCCTCGGTGCATGCAAGACGAATGAATGGATGCAAGTATAAGGCATGCTAATCGAAATATGTCCCTAATCTAACTATCAAAAGCGATTAAATAAAAGGGAGAAAGACGCGGGGTTGGAAGACATACACACGTACGCACACTTATTACAACATTACGCCCTCGCGAAGGAGGGTCCGAATGAATAACCTAACCAACTAGCTAAGCTAATTAAGCTAATTAATTATTACAAAACTCGAATTAATTAACTATTGTAGTTAACTAATTACAAAACGAAATTGAATAACTAGTTAAACTAACTAATTACTTACAACACTTAATTAGCTACAACTAATTAATTACAACACATATTTGATCTATTGCTAATTAATAAATGCAAAAAGAGACCAAAGAGACCATCACCCTATCATGCATGATCAAGGGCAATGGAGACCAAGGAAAGTGGCACATTTCATCACTTTTGAGTACGAAATGTCCCATTTTCCATGTGTTCAAACTAACGTCCGATTTGAACACATGCAATGCAACACAAAGAATGCTTGTTTTACCTCTTTTACTTGCCAATTTTGTTTACTCATTTTAATTACCAAACCATTCATTAATCCATTAATTCCATTGGTGAGTGTCCTATAATGGAAAGAGGGCTCAAACCACAAGTTGCTTTGGGCATGAAAGAGGCATTACACCATTGGTAATGAACCCCCAAAGGGATTAAACCATTAGGTGTAACACCTCCATTTCACACTTAGGCAAACAAGTGGTTTGAAACCACTTTCAAAGCAAAATCAAAAGGTGAAGAAATGAGGGAGATTACGGAGATTACAGAGATTATAAGTGCTGAAGTGAAGTAGAAAAAGCACTAAAACATGCAATCAACTCACACCAATGATGGTTAAAGCCTTAAAACACTAAGCTAGTGAAAGGAGTTACACTACAACTATGCAAAACAAGACTCAAACAAACTAACCAGCCCAAAACAGAGCTAAAATAGGTTATTTTAGAGGCTAAAACATGCTAGACTTAAACTGAGTTAAGCTAGAAAAACATGCTAACATGTAAAGGTAACTAGGCATGTAAACAAGACACAAGGAGGGAAGGCTAACCCCTCCAAATTTGGACTTTAAAATAAGTTTTTGCCACTGAAAAACCTTTGAAATTCAGTGGTTAAAATGCTCAAAAAAGTTGATTTAAAAGTAATGAATAAATGCACAAAAGCTTTACAAACTAATAAGCAAGAAGGGTGAACCACTCCCTAACTAAAAAAAAAGGCTCAAACCAACACTTTTAGGCCACGAAAATAGAGTTTTTCTTAGTTCAAAACTAGCCCCAAAACAGTAAGAAAAGATGGTAAAACAAGTTTGCAAAACAAAGTAAACAAGGCAAGTAAACTACTTCTTGAAGCAAAGGGCAATTCTAGGCACAACACCAAGCTAAAACCACCTTCAAGAGCTCCAAGAAGACCCCAAATAACCTCAGCTCAAAGGTAAGAGGATTTGATTTAGGATGTGTATGCAAAAGTGTAGAGAAAACAAGCAATTAGGCACAAAATTGTAAGAGAGAGAGAGAGAGAGAGAGAGAGAGAGAGAGAGAGAGAGAGATTTGCTCTAAATTTTCTAACCCTCAAAAATGGGGGAGAAACCCCTTATATATAGAAAAACATGCCTTTAGCTTAGAAACATCCCACCATACATGTGTAGGGAGATGCAGCTAATTGTGCTAACAATTGGCACAGATGTCAACAAATATCTGAAAAAAGAGACTGGTGGCCGACCGGCCACACCAATGGCCGACAATCAAGGGCCATGGCTGACAGCCTCTGGTGGTGGCCGACAGGGCACCACAAGTTCCAAGCACCAAGTTTTGATCCAAAATAAGGGATAGAAAAGACAAGGTTTAAATGCTCAAAGACAGGGCGTTCTGCCGAGGACTTCGAGCACTCAAAACGGACACATGCAACCATAATCATCAAATGCACAATTGATGACGTCCAAGTCTTGAGGACGGTCAAAAATGGGGTGTCTACATGGACGATGAACAACTTCTAACTCCTCTTTAGTAAATGATATTACTGGGCCCCGATGTTCAACTGGTCGAGGTCTCTTCTGTTGCACCTGATAGACATGTTGCAAGTGTTTCACCCTTTAGGTCTTCCCTCAAATCTCATTAGCGTTCACCTAGGAATGGATTACGTTAATGACTCGAGGTTCCTCAACCCAAGGTGTCGCGGGCGGTGGTGGTAATGGTGCCCTGGCTGGGACCCGATCCTGCTTAGCCTGCTTTGATCTTGTCCTTTCTTTCGTTAATTAAATCCCTTAGATACCCCTGCCTGACAAGATCTTCTAAATAATGCTTCAAGGATTGACATCCCTTTGTTATATGCCCATTGTTTCCATGGTATGCACATGACTTCAACTGAAACCTTCCCATAGATTCCCCAAGGATCCGTTAAGGTGGTCTGAAGTAAGGCTGGTCCCTAATTCTTTCCAGAATTCTATAAATTAGAATCTTGAATAGAGTGTTGACTATTTGTGTAGATTTCAGCCTTAACTCTTCGTTTCCTCCTCCGTTCCTCCTTGGTGATTGGTTTCTCCTTGGTGAACTATTCCTCTTCTCATGCTTAGACGAACTTCCTCACTTCGGTTTATCCTCTTCTACCCTTGCATACTTCTCAATCCTTGCCATCAGATCCTCCATTTATTTTGAGAGAGTCATTACTAAGGATTGTCAAAGTGGGCAATGATTCTATGAAACAATGGCAAGCTCCTATTTACATCTCGAAATCCACTTGTAAACCTCGTAATATCTTTTGGCATAAGCCCTCAGACTTTCCCTGTCGTCTATCTTTAAAGCAAGCAAGGAGTCAATCCTCAGTGGTTGTATATTGTTAGTAATAAATCGAGCAACAAACATCTTGGCCAAACCACCCCAACTCTTCACCAATCCCTTTGGTAACTTTAAAAACCAATCTGAGGCTATGTCCGCCAATGTTGTTGGGTACATTTTACATAAGAGCATATTCTTTCCATTCTACAACAACATCGCATTAAAATAAAGCCTAATGTGGATATTAGAGTCAGACTTATCGTCATACGCATGGAACTTTGGTGTGGTAAATCTCTTCGATACTTCGAACGCCTTCAACTCCACGAAGAATGATGACCTTGGCTTGTGGGGTAAGGTAACCTCAGCCCCATTCTTCTTCTTCTAAAAGAGGTTTCACAAATCCTCCTTAGATTGCCCTAGTGCTCTGTTGTTAACTGATGTTAGCCTCTTCTATATACTACTCCATGTGTTGGGATTCGACCTCTTGGATCTATTAAGATCCAACGTCTTCTCAGGATTTTGTTCATGTCCATTGACTTGCTTCGATTCTCTAATTTGTGACTGTATTTCTCTTCGGGATTCACCTTTACCAACGCATATTGATCGCTGTGGTGAGCCCCTTGGCTATCACCCATTGTGTCATGCCGACACCTGCCCCCCGTGCTGGACACCAAAATTGATGACCAAGGGCGGGGATGGTGGTGTCGGCTGCAAAACCAGAGTCTGTACCACAAACTTCATCATGGTTTGCAACTCTACCACTTTGTTGAACAAATCCTTTACCTCCACATCGCGACATACACATTTGTCTTTCCAGACTTGGATATCGCTCTTGTTGTAATACTTATCTTGGCCTTTTCATTGCCCCTCCTCGGGTCGTCCTCTACCCTTGGATTTTAGCTATTGGTGGCATCATTTGTTTGCAGATCTCCCTCCTGATTTTCTCTACTATTCTGGTCAGCTCCTACACCAAGATTGATGTCCTCTTCATTCTTGTTAAACATGTCATCTCTGACCTATGGGTTATGCTCATTGTGTACAACATTCGCCATCTATTCCAACTAAATTCCCACGCCAAATTGTGGGTCTTGAAATCTAACCTCACAACTAATCAAATCTTGTTACCGAGATTCAGGGAACAAAGCCAAAGAGCACGCGGCAGGATAGAGAATCCCAACACCTACACACAAGAAAACGAAAAACATCGGTGGCTCATCCACCCAGGGCACTCTAACGATCAAATCAGTCAACTTATCTCTCAAAGATAACAACTCAATCACAATGCTCACAAAATAAAACTTACCTTAGACTCACTGGGGTGCCTTCTTTTTATAAGGAACAGTGCCCACTTTTCCTTAGAAGTCTGACTTCATAGGACTCTATCCTTTATAAGGATATCACTTATCCAAGACACCTCTTATTTAGATTAGAATAAACTCCATCAAGAGTCCATCCTTACCTAAACAGGCAGTCTGACAGCAACTAGGACTCTTGTCCCTTATCTGTAAATCTCGAACTCCAGTATGATCACATTATATCTCGGTAATCGAAGACCACCCCACATGGCACCTCAGCTAACCACCTAGGCCACATGGACAACCCAAAAATATATTCTCACACCTATATTGAGTTTAATGACTAAAATATTCTTTTTTTCATTGGTTTTACTTAACAAAAATAGACGAATGGTCTAAATTGAAAACATATCAAAAAATTAGGGTTTAAATTGATAAAATTAAAAACTCAAGGTTTATTTGTTGATTGGTTCAAATTTTTTATTTTGGTTCGTAATTGTTCCCTATATGATGTGATGATTGGACAAAACAAGTATTTTAGAATCTATTGGTGCATTAAAAAAGGGGCACTTGTACACTTGTCTTGTTAATTAAATTTATCTACCTATAAGTTCTTCTGATTAATAAAATTATCACTATAAATTTATTGACCAGATTAATAAATTTGTCACTTTAAATTTATTCATTAATATTCACCATCCTTACTCATATTCTTTCACTCACTTATAAGAATCCATCATCATCTTCCACATACACAAACAACAAGGACAACACATTTTGTGATTGACATTATGAAATTTTGTGTTAAATTTACACATTTTATGGTAAGGTGCATATAATATGACTTCACTTTTTTTTTCCCAATCAGTTTTTAACTACATTACTATTATTTTTTTAAATAAAAAAAATGAATCAGTTTAAATGTTAATAGAAAGTTTTAATAAAACAAAATAAAACTAAGGGCAAATTAGTCTTTATAGTTTATAGTTTGTGTATTGTGTCATTTTGATTTCTTTCATTCCAATTGATTCAATTTTAACCATAAATTTAGTGTTATGCAAATTAAAACTTTAAAGAAAATCAGTATAATTATGTCAAAAGTATAGAATTAAGGGTGCTCAGGCTATAGGTCCATTTTATAGACTTTTTAAGGGCATAAATCTAAGGGCCTTTTTGTTTGGGTCCATAAGGACAAGCGCATAATTTGCTTGGTCTATAAGGACAACACATTATTTGTTCAAATTGTGCCCAACAACCCATCTCTCACTTCAAACGGTGATGAAGATAAAGGATCTCCGGAGCTATCGTAGTTGTTGATCTCGTTGTTGTTGGTGTGGTCTTCGTCGAAGGATCTAGAGATGATTTGGCGTAGGATGGGGGTTCGATGATAGAATTGAAAGAGAAGCTACAGCTTTGATGGTAAAAGAGTGATGATGGAGAGAAGTATGGGGCATCATCATCAGTAGCAATCTCAGCGAAGAGTAGAGATGATGGGGATAGAGGGTAGTGATAGGACGCTGAGAGTCGGAGGAGAAAGAAACTATGTTGCCAATGGCAACGGCAGTAGTGGATGGTTTATTGAGAATGAGACTCTCTATCTATTCTGGTAGATGTAGGTTTTTTTGTTTTCATACCCCATCATTGTTTTTGCTTTAAATTTTGCTGAAAATACCAAAGAAAACTAGGAAAGAATCAAAATACGAGGAAATCAAGTTTGTCATGATTTTGGAGAGGGAATTAGATCGGAGTAGGGTCTTAGTGTAGAAGCTAACTTGCGTCATGGATGATGGGTCTTCTCTACAAGAAAAGAAGAACAAGAAAGAAGAAATTGCAATTGATGAGCTTCTTGGACACTTCCTCAATTAAGGCTTTCTTTTTTTGATTCCATATATCCTCTTCTTTCTCTAATGCCTCCTCTTCTTCTTCATCATCCTCCTCATCTTCCTTCTCCTCCTTCTCCTCATCCTTATCCCTCATCTTCTCCCTCTATCTTGTTTCTTTCTCTATCTATATGAAAAAAAAAATTATAAGCAGACCAAAAAAATCAATAAATGGGTTTGTGAATAGAGATATAGAGAGAAAGTGAGTCTATCTGTACACAATAGATTGAATTTGCATAGATAAAAAATACAAGTACAGATAAAGAAAAGAAAAATATTATGACAAATAAGTTAAAATGATTAGGATAGATAGGTTCAAAAAAATCCAATATATAAAATAAAAATTTTAACGAATAGGTTAAAATAATTTGAATAGATAAGTTCAAAAAAGCGAATACATAAAATAAAATTTTGATTAGATAGGTTCAACAGATCAATTAAAAATATTAAAATAATTTAAATAGATGGATAAAAAGTATTAAAATAATTTTGACTGATAGATAAAATTTAAACAGATAGATTCAAAAAATTGAGCAAATAAAATAAAAATTTGAGCAGAGATGTTAAATATAAAAGTTTCAACAAATAAGTGATATTTATGTAACAAAATCTGTCAATGGAATTTTTGTTATAAGGGTGGGAATATGGATTTATGAAGGATTTTCCTATAATTAGTTGTATTTTTTTTAGGACAAACTTCACTTTACTTCTTGTGGTCTAAGTCATATGTAGTTTACTCCCTAACGTTTGAAAAAGACCACATAACCCTCACATGGTTTGTGGACTGAAATGCATCATTAAACATTCCGTCCAACTTAACAGCAAGTGTGAAATATATGGCAGACATAAGGGGGTTATATGCTCATTTTCCAATTTTGATGAGGTAAATCACACATGGAATAAAACATAGGGGGTTAAAATGCACTTTGTCTTCTAAACAAGTGACAAAAATACAGGGGTATTTTAGTCTTTTTAATTAAATCGTTAGCAGGTCTAATGGTGCACTTCAGTTCACAAACCACAAGAAAAGTTATGTGATCATTTCCAAACATTAAGGGGATAAATCACACATGACCTAAATCACACGGAAGTAAAGTAAAATTTACCTTGTTTTTTAAACTTTAAGGAAAATGAGTGTAATTTATTTTATTTATTAGGCAGTCTAAAAGGCTGGCCATCCAAGATTGTGTGGAGTTTTGGGGCTTAAAAGCCCAACATACCAAAAAATTATTGGTTGGTCTAGGGCGATACATAGCCGTACCCTTCACAAATCACAATTTACCATGCTTTCTCATGTTTTCCAATCACCCAACACAAATTCGTTGGCCCCTACCTCTTTTACCAATCACAATACCTTTGGGATAATACGTGGCAGTACCCTAACACCAACCAATAACTTCTTCAACATACCACATTAGCATTTATGACTACGTTTGGTTTAGTTTTGAAAGATAATTTTGTGAAAAGAGTTTTGAAAATTCAAAACTTGTTTGGTTATGAGTTTTCAAAACTAATTTTTGAGTTTTTTTGGGTCTTATATTTTTTTATCTTGTAGTCAAAATTTTTTTTTGGCAATATTATAGTCAAATTTGTTTACTTTTTTTTATATACCTAATATAAATTTACTTTTTAGATGTATCTAATCTAATTTATAGGGAAAAGTTTCACTCCATATTTTTTATTTTTTATGAATGTTTTAAAAATTTTAACACTTCTTTTCTGATTTTATATCTACTCAATCTACACACATTTAAAACGTTTCACATTTAAATATAGCATTTTATAAAATTACTAAGTTGTGACGCCCTGAAAAACCTATTTCATACAATTGCACTTCCAAGTATTATCAACATACAAGATCCAAGCAAAATAAAACAATAGAACAATTTACTCATAGCTTTCTTTCCTTTTGAACTATTCCCAAATGAAAGTTTACATAATTGTTCCATTACAATCTTCAAAACATTAAAAACAGTTCAAAGAAAAGAGGTAAGGAGTTAACACTAGTAATCCAAAGGACATCTTTCTTATCACAATGCTCTACCCAAAGTTAGGTCACTTTCAAAAAAAAATAATCATCATCACCACGTCCCTAAGAAAACTTCAACAAAACATGCTAGCTCTATTGGCATCATCGCTTGAGAGGTGTCTCGTCCTCAATTCCTGAAAATTGTTAGTTTTTAGGGAGAGCATAAGCTCAGTAGGTGATGCATTTAACAAATTATATAATCATTTGAAAAACTTATGCATCATGCAATGCCGTTCATGGAAATGTATGAAAAGAAGGTAAAACAATGCCAGAGTATGCTATTGTTATGATGCAATGCATTGTACATATCTCATCTTTCCCAGATTCTCCACATGCGGTAACTCAGCCATGACATCCACAGGTAAGAGCCCAAAATCAAACATACATAGATTATTATAGTCATATATAGAAAATAATCCCACATTTGCCGACTCTAGAAACGGTGGGGCGATGGGCACCCAAAACATCACAACCTTCCACATTTGCTGGCTCCGTAAACGGCGGGGACGTAGACACCAAAACCATTCGTTTTCCACATTTTCCGGCTCTAGAAACGCCGGGCTCGTGGACACCCCAAAACCTTTTTCCACATTCATCCGCGATATGCACAGACAGGGCAATTGGGCACTTGACTCCCCGCGCGAGTACAAAATTCAATATACAACTCAAATCCAACCCGACTCACTACCCAGACTCATAGGGTAATTACCACCATTTTTAACTTTCACCCATTGGCACCTAGGTAATACCAAAAGAAATGCACAATGCATGTGATGCATGAATTTGTAAAGAATGCACAACTTTCCTAAGATGGTATCAATTCATAATAGTGCAACTCTTCCCATTTCATAAATCAAGGCATTCCCATCATCATTCATCATCTCATCTCAAGTTCAACATAACAAGGGAACCTCCAAACTTGCATTTCAAATCCAAAACTAAGTAATTACACTCAATTTCATAGTTTAGAAATTAATTGAGTAAAACCCCTTTTTATAAATTAAGTTCGAAAAAAAATTAGGGTTTGAGAAAAATGAGAAAACTTGGGGTTTTTCTCTCCATTATGAAATTGAGGCAATCATCAATCATAAAACAATGATATTCCATCATAATAAGTGTAATTCCTTCAACAATCACAAAATTTCACCCTCCTTGTTCTCAATCTTTAGTCAACAGCTCAAATCAATACATACATATATACATACACACACATACACACACATATATATATATATATATATACATGAATAGTTAATGAGATTACCACATAAACTACACAAATTGAAGATATAAAGAGTTAAAGACACCCCTACCTCGAGTTGGTATGCTAGGGTTGCAATACACACTTGTACTTCAAAGATCAAACGAAACAATCTGTGAAATGACGATCTAGCTCTTCTTTCAACTAATCTTAAGGAATCTTGGATGGATCTCGAACCAAGATTGGGAAAATCTATGGTTTTGTGTGTGAGAATTAAAATAATATTAATTCAGAAAGAAGAATACCTCCTGCCATGATGTTCAAGTCTTTGAATCTTGTTCTTGAATGGTCAAATCTTAAATGTATAAACAAAACCCAATCACTGAACACTTTTACAGAACCATATGGGAAAAGTGGAAGGAACAGAGTTTTAAGCCTATTCTATTCATAAAACACGTCTGTGTTTGATGGCTATCACAGGCATATATATAAATAGGCTTGGACCCATATCCAAGTGTAACTCCTTATAACTTCCCACCATCAGGGAAGTTGTAAGGTCCCATGAAACCACCATATGGGATAGTGAACAGACGTCAGTTACCCATTAACCATTAAACTAATTAAATATATATAATAAATATATATATATATATATATGTAATATAAATAAATAAATAAAACAAACATGTGGCATATGGGCCACTTTATGGATATTCTTACATTCTCCCACTTGGCACATATAACACACGTTGTTGACTGTCGGGTAACTAACAAACTGATTATGGCCATTAAATAAAAATACCCAAACCTTAGAGTTATAATACACGAATCATGGCGGTTATACTCTATCAATTAAGTATTTCCTTCCATGTATTACATTGTATCACACTCTCAACTTTATGTGGTGTCATTCTTTATGAATAACTTCTAATAAGTTATTCTGGGTCCAATGATCCCTATGGATCAATAGTCCCAATGGACTGCATAGCATCACAAATACTTTAGGTGCACAAAATGATGCTTTTCACTAATAATAATCAAAATGTCATGACAAAACAAAAAAAAACAACAACTAGAAAAATTATTGAGCTAATCAATCAGTCTCATGCCCTCAACGTGTTTTGAAAACACCTTTACAGAAAGACCTTTGGTCATGGGATCTGCAACCATCATATCGGTACTAATATGCTTAATGCTGACTACTTGCTTCTTAACACGGTCTCGAACAGCAAGATACTTTATGTCAATATGCTTGTTTCGGCTACTACTTTTGTTGTTAGAGAAGAAAACAACAACTGAATTATCACAGTAAACGTTTAATGGCCTAGAAATTGAATCCACAATTCGAAGCCCTGTGATTAAATTCCTTAACCAAATAGCCTGTGAGGCTGCTTCAAAGCATGCTATAAACTCTGCTTCCATTGTTGACGATGCAATTATCGTCTCTTTGGCGCTCTTCCATGAAACAGCACCGCTTGCTAGCAGATAGACATATCCTAAAGTGGATTTTCTAGAATCTTGACAACCCGCAAAATCCGAGTCTGAATATCCAACCACCTCAAGACAGTCAACATGCTTGTAAGTAAGCATGTAGTCCTTGGTTCCCTTTAAGTACCTCATGATTTTCTTTGCAGCCTTCCAATGTTCCATTCCTGGATTACTTTGGTATCTTCCAAGCATCCCAACTGCAAATGCAATGTCAGGTCGTGTACAAACCAGAGCATGCATTAAACTGCCTACGGCAGACGCATAGGGAATGCTAACCATTTGTTCCTTTTCCAAATCATTTTTCGGACATTGATTTAAACTGAATTTGTCACCCTTTAAAATGGGCGCTGCATTAGGAGTGCAATCACTCATCTTGAATTTCTCCAAAACTCTTTCAATGTAGGCTTTATGAGACAGTCCTAATGTCCTTTTGGACCTATCTCTGTGAATCTCTATGCCAATGACATAAGAAGCTTCACCCATATCCTTCATTTCAAAATTTTGGGAAAGAAATTGTTTAGTATCATGCAACAATCCCAAATCATTAGATGCAAGTAAAATGTCATCCACATATAGAACTAGAAAAATGTATTTGCTCCCACTAACCTTAAGGTATATACAGTTGTCCACAACATTCTCCGTAAAACCATATGAAGTAATAACATTGTGGAACTTTAAATACCACTGTCGGGAAGCTTGTTTTAGTCCATATATGGATTTCTTGAGCTTGCAAACTAAGTGACTATCTTTATCAGAACAAAAACCTTCAGGTTGGTTCATGTATACTTCTTCCTCAAGATCCCCATTTAAAAATGTCGTTTTCACATCCATTTGATGTAGCTCTAAATCAAAATGAGCTACTAATGCCATGATAATTCGAAATGAATCCTTCTTAGAAACCGGAGAAAATGTATTATGATAATCGATGCCTTCTCTTTGAGTAAAACCCTTGGCTACAAGTCTGGCCTTATATCGTTCGACATTACCATTTGAGTCTTTCTTGGTCTTATAGACCCATTTACAGCCAACAACTTTAACTCCTTTAGGCAACTCGACAATTTCCCAAACTTGATTCTTAGCCATAGATTCCAACTCTTCCTTCATGGCATCATACCATAATTTAGAATCATCCCTATTCATGGCATTGGAAAATGAAATAGGATCATCTTTAGGTCCGATGTCAAAATCAGACTCCATTGAGTATACAAAATAATCACCAAAAATTGCTGACTTTCTAGCTCGTGAGGATCTCCTTAATTCTGTAGTCTCAATTGGGACTTGAGCTACAGGCTCTATGTTGACTTGTTCCTCTTGTGGTGGAAGTTCTTGAATTTGTTGATTTTCAAGACTATCGGGTTGATTATCTTGAAAGACAACCAATTCACCTATATTCATGGGTGTTGTATCTGGATCCCGTGATTCCTTCCACTCTATCTTTCGAGGGTAACTCCCACTAGGGTCAACTTCCTCAATAAACTTAGCATTTCTGGCTTCAACAATTCTAAGTGAATTTGAAGGACAATAAAATCTGTAACCCTTGGAGTTTTCCGCATAGCCTATGAAAAAACCACTAACTGTTCTGGGGTCCAATTTCTTTAAATGTGGGTTATACACCCTCACTTCAACTGGACAACCCCAAACGTGTAAGTGTCTTAAACTTGGCTTCCATCCTTTCCATAACTCAAACGGTGTTTTGGAAACAACCTTGGATGGAACCCTGTTTAAGATATACACAGCGGTTTTCAAAGCTTCACTCCATAAATTTATAGACACATTAGAATAACTAAGCATGCTCCTTACCATGTCCATAAGTGTTCGGTTCCTTCTTTCAGCAACACCATTTTGTTGTGGTGTGCCAGGCATTGAATATTGTGCAATAATGCCTTCTTCCTTAAGGAACTTAGCAAATGGACCTGGTAATTGTCCCAATTCTGTGTACCTCCCATAATATTCTCCACCCCTGTCTGACCTCACAATTTTAATTTTCTTTTCTGTTTGTTTCTCTACCTCTGCTTTATAAACTTTAAAGGCATCAAGTGCCTCGGCCTTATCAAACAAGAGGTAGAGATACATGTATCGTGTGAAGTCATCAATAAATGAGATAAAATATCTCTGACCATTCAGACAAGGTGGAGTAAATGGTCCACAAATATCAGTGTGTATGATTCCAAGAATTTCCTCACTCCTTTTGGCACCTTTACTGGTCTTGTTGGTCTGCTTTCCTTTTATGCAGTCCACACAAGTACCAAATTTGGTAAAATCAAGAGTCGGAAGGACTTCATCATTAACCAACCTCTTTGTTCTCTCAATGGAGATATGTCCCAATCTCCTATGCCAAAGCACAGAGGAGGACTCATCAACAATATTACGCTTAATGCCAATATCACCATGCAAGGTTAAAAGATTTTGTTCAAAAACAGGATCCAGATTTAATTTGTACAAACCATTAATTAAAGTACCAAATCCTACAGAAACAGAGTCTTTAAACAAACTAAAATTTGCACCAACAAACTGAAATTCAAATCCAAACGGTACTAGTCTAGAAACAGAAATTAAGTTTTTTGAAAAAGATGGAATGTAAAATGCGTTTTCAAGATCCAAAACAAAGCCATTTTTTAAAACAAGTCTGAAAGTTCCAACAGCTTCGACGTGCGAACGCATCCCATTGCCCGAATAGATGCCTTGTTCACTTCCCGTCAGTTTCCTTAGGCTGAGGAAGCCCTGCATGGTATTAGCAATGTGAATTGTAGAACCCGAATCAATCCACCAATCATATTGATGAGTATTAACAAAATTAGATTCATAACACACAAGAGATATGAGATTACCTTTCTTCTCAAGCCATTTCTTATACTTGGGGCAGTCTTTCTTCATGTGACCCTTTTTCTTGTAGAAAAAGCATGCATCCTTATTGCCATGATTTTTAAATGGCACTTTACCAAGCTTCTTCCATTTCTGATCACCTTTGCCCTTTTTCCATTGCCCTCCTTTATGTGTTGCTAAATGAGCACTTTCCATTTTTCAATGCTTTAATCTCTCCTCCTCTTGAACACACATGGTCAAAAGTTCATTGATAAACCATTTTTCCTTCTGTGTGTTGCAAGAAATTTGGAATGCTCCATATTCCACAGAAAGAGAATTGAGTATGAAATTGACAAGGAATGACTCAGAAATCTCAATCTCTAAGGACTTAAGACGAGCTGCAATGTCCCTCATTTCTATAATGTGCTCATGCACACTCCTAGAATTGTTATGCTTCATTCCTGATAGTTTGTTCATTAGGGTACTTGCCAATGCTTTGTCAGAACTAACAAATTGCTCTTCAATAGCCCTCATGTAGTTCTTGACCTTATCAGATGGTAGGATTGAGCCCCTAATGCTCTGGCTGATATGTGACTTTATGAGCATTAGGCTTAAGCGATTAGATCGCTCCCACTTATCATAAGAACTCTTTTCTGCAGCGGAACTCTCGATTGTGGGTTCAGGAGGATCATCCACACAAAGTGCTAGATCGAGGTCCATGCACCATAATGTTAGAAGGATTTTGTCCTTCCAGTCCAAAAAATTATCACCGTTCAAGAATGGAATACGAGAAGACTCATTAGACAGTACAGAGGTAGAAATCACTGCAATTACCAAGAACATCATTAATGCTTTGAAACAATAACTATAGTCTGAATCAACCAATGTCAAATTCAGTAACAAATCTAAACCTTCCTGTGGGTAGAGGTCACTAAACTGTATTAGATTTGCTATTACTTTATAATAAGACTAATGGGTTCCAAAATATTTAAGGAAAAGAAAACTCATACCTGTGGGTTTAGAGTGTTCAATCCCTTTAATACCCAATCCATTATCTTATTCCAATTAAATTTCATAAATAATTACTTTCCTGTGGGACCAAGAAATTATTTATAAAACATAATTGCAATGTAAAAATGCCAAATTAATTTTTAATTTTATGTGATCAAAATACTGAGGATCACATCTTTATGTCTTAAGATGCTGTGGCTACTCTTAAAACAAAATAAATTTTTTAAATATGGCATAATTTATTAATGTGAGCAAATCCTTATAGTCACAACAAATACATAATCTTTTAATGCACATAATGTATAATACATACAATCAGAGTAATATCACATGAAAAATCTCAAGACCAAACACATGTAATTCAACCTTATACTAGATTTTGCTTAAAAATTGGACCAAAATAAATTCCATAAGCCCAACACATAGTGTATTCATGCTCTTATTTCACATGAATTTTCAATGCATAAATAATTACCTTAATGCATGTAATATAATATTACATTATTTTAGATAACATGCCAATGAATCTCAAAAATTATAAAAACTAAAAGAACATGTTATAATTCACTGTATGAAATTCAATTGAATTTGCTTATTATTTAAACATGCAACTATAATAAACAAAACATCCTTAATAGCATGTTAAAATTTCTTTATGAAAATTGTAGAAATAAATACAAGTCTTTCATGCCTTTTAAAAAAAAATGTTTTGTCAATAAATAAAAATCAATACTTAATAACATACAATAATTTTCCAAGATGAAATAGATTCAGAACATGAGTAATTTTACATGCAAATACTACAATCACATAACAGAATGAATTCTACTAATCCCTTTAAGTAATTCATCATGCAATAATTCATCTTTGATAGACATCAAATTAATATTTTAATCCATCAAGTTTCATATATATATATATATATATATTAAGATGAATCAAATAATGAATATTTATTCTGATAATTCAAACTTTAAATAATGTTAAACTATATGGCACAATCACAAGTCATATATAATGATGGCACCATGTTGACTGAAACTTCACTATTAAGTATTAGACTATCAATTTTATATTCAAAAGTATGATGGCCTGCAAGTTCCAAAACCTCCTTAACAGAAGAAAATAAACAAAGGGCTAAAAGCAGAGACGTGGTGTACTCGGACTAATCAAAATATTAGGAAGCGTAAACCAAAATAATATATTATAGCCAACAAAACAAATCGAACACACAAAGAAAATTATCATGTCGAAATCATAACGGAATAGAAGCCCATCAAGTGTATAAAACAGAACGCAATAAGATTTGGTCTCCATGACATACGATAACGCTAAACAAGAAGGACAGAAGGTGGCTCTGATACCAATTGTGAGAATTAAAATAATATTAATTCAGAAAAAAGAATACCCCTGTCATGATGTTCAAGTCTTTGAATCTTGTTCTTGAATGGTCAAATCTTAAATGTATAAACAAAACCCACTCACTGAACACTTTTACAAAACCATATGGGAAAAGTGGAAGGAACAGAGTTTCAAGCCTATTCTATTCACAAAACAACGTCTGTGTTTGATGCCTATCACAGGCATATATATAGATAGGCTTGGACCCATATCCAAGTGTAACTCCTTATAACTTCCCACCATCAGGGAAGTTGTAAGGTCCCATGAAACCACCATATGAGATAGTGAACAGACGTCAGTTACCCATTAACCATTAAACTAATTAAATATATATATACATCTAATAAATATATGTATAATATAAATAAATAAATAAAACAAACATGTGGCATATGGGCCACTTTATGGATATTTTTACATTGTGAGCTAGGTTTTTGAGAAAAAAGTGAGTTGGAGGGTGAGAGGAAGAAAAAGTGTAAAGAAAATGACTTGAAGTTGCTATTTAAAATCTACTATCCCCAATAGGTCGCTCGAGCTCAAGTTTTATCGCTCGAGCATTAGGCACGAATAAGTGATCTCGCTCGAGCGTAGCTTCCTTTGCTCAAACGGAAAAAAACATGTCCCAAAAGTTTTGCAGAGCTACAGTGAAACTACTGGGAGCATGCAATCTATGATCGAGCAAGAAAAACTTCGCTCGAGCGGATCGAAAAACTCAGGTGTCACAGCTTACCCTCCTTAAAGAATTTCGCCCCTGAAATTTCAGTAATTCCTGCCAAAAGCAAATTAAACAACTCCCAAGAAGACCAATACCAATTCGATAATGCTCCCATTCATCACCATAGCTGTATAATATACAAAAATTTGGCTTTTCAATGATCAAAATTGACACATCTTACACAATTTCGATGTAATACATTCACCAAAACTCATTCCCATTTAATTAGCCATAATACAAATATTAACATCACAAAAGTCAATAATATTACATATCTCTAAACAATTCTGGGTACTTTTCTCGAACTTCCACTTCCCTTTCCGAAGTAGCTTCTTCCACTCCATGGTGATGCCAAAGTACCTTAACTAGGGAGATGGTTTTGCCTCTTAGTACTTGCTCCCGGGTGTCTAAAATCCTTATGGGTCTTTCTTCATAAGTAACATTCTTATCTATTTTGATTTCGGCCCAATCTAATACATGTGAGGGATCGGGTTCATATTTGCGAAGCATGGAGATGTGAAACACGTCATGAATTTCAGACATCTGTGGAGGAAGGGCAAGACGGTAAGCAACTTCTCCCGCCCATTCAATAACATCAAATGGGCCAATGTATCTAGGTGATAGTTTTCCACTTCAGCCAAATCTCATCAAACCCTTCTTTGGTGATACTTTCAAAAATGCATGGTCGCCCACTTCAAAGATTAATTGCCCCTCCTTCGATCTGCGTAACTCTTTTGCCGATTTTGCGTCGTGATTAGTCTCTTTCGGATAACGGCTACCTTTTTCGTAGTCTCACGAACTAAGTCCGGGCCAAGCATGGGTGAATCTCCTACTTCAATCCAACACACATGAGACCTACATGGACGCCCGTATAATGCCTCAAAAGGTGCCATCCCAATGCTAGCCTGAAAACTGTTGTTATAGGAAAACTCGGCTAACGGCAGATATTTCTCTCACGTCCCCTTGAAGTCTAGTACAAAGGCCCTTAACATATCTTTTAAAATTTGGATGGTACATTTCGATTGGGCATCAGTTTGGGGGTGATAAACGATACTAAAGTTCAATTGAGTCCCCATGGCAGTTTGCCAGCTTTGCCATAATCGTACGGTGAAGCGAGGATCTCTATCCAAAACTATGCTTATGGGAACCCCATGAAGCCGAACAACCTCTTTAACATACAACTCTGCTAAGTAGTCAACGGAGTCATTCATACACATCACAAGAAAATGTGCCGATTTAGTTAGTCGGTCCACTACGACCCAAATAGCATCATTACCCCTTTGAGTTCTAGGGAGGCCGGAGACAAAGTCCATGGTGATGTGTTCTTACTTCCATTCAGCTACCGGCAAGGGTTGTAATAACTCGGCTGGTTTTTGGTGTTCCGCTTTAACTTATTGACACGTTAAGCATTTAGCCACAAATAGAGCTACATCTCTCTTCATACCCTTCCACCAAAGTTGACGACACAAGTCTTGATACATCTTTGTACCTCTGGACTGAACGGTTAAACGGGAGTGGTGGAATTCTTGCAATACATCCCCTCTACAAGATTGTGGAACAAAAAGGCAATTTACATGTCGAATGCCTGAATCGGAATGCACCCTCAATCCCTTATCCCCTTGTCCTTGTGAGATCTTCTCTCTCATAATCCCCACTTCCGGATCATTCTATTGTGCTTCTAAAACTTGAGTGACTAACGATGGTTGAATTGAAATCGAAAACAAGGTAGCTTGATTCGGCGATTCATTGAGTTACACCTCGAATTCATTTAAATCCCCCAACATCTTCCATTCTCTCATGGCAAGGCTGGCAATTGTGCTCATAGATTTTCTACTTAAAGCATTTGCGACAACATTCGCCTTTCCCGGATGGTAATGTAATTCAAAATCGTAGCCCTCCATATATTCCATCCATCTTCTCTGACGTAGGTTCAAATCTTTCTGCGAGAATAATTACTAAAGGCTCTTATGATCAGAAAAGATATCAAATTTCTCTCCGTATAGGTAATGTCTCCAGGCTTTTAAAGCAAAAATGACTGCAGCTAATTGAAGATCATGAGTAGGGTAGTTTCTCTCATGAGTTTTTAGTTGGCGAGAAGCATATGCGACAACCTTGCCTTCTTGCATTAAGACACACTGTAGACACCCCATTTTTGACCGACCTTAAGACTCAGACGTCATCGTCTATGCACTCGATGATCGTGCATGTTTGTGCTCGTTTTGAGTGTCCGAAGCCTTCGGCTGAACGCCTTGTCTCGGGACCTCTTAACTTCCTCCTCTTGGCCTAGTTTTTGGACCATGCCTTGCTGCCTTTGCCTAGAGGGAAACAAAGGCCTGTAGGCCACTTTTTGTAGCCGTAGGCTACCCTTCCCTCTCGTAGGCCACTTGTAGTGGCCAGTAGACTAGTTTTCGGGGCTTCCGGCTGAGTACCTTGTCTTTCGGACTCTTGTCTTTCTTCCTTTTTGGTTTTTTTTTTTAACCAAACCTTGTTACCCCTTGCCCGGAGGGTGGAACAGGGGTATAGACTAGTTTTCCCCCCTATAGACCACTTTTCTTCCCTGCCAACCACTTTTGTTGGTCGGTCAGCTAGGGTGGGTGGTCTGTGGACCACCTAAGGTGGTGTAGACTGCCCGGAGAACTCTCGAGAAAATCTCGTTTTGTTCTCTAGCTACTACAGTTCGGACTCAATGTCACGGTTCTGAATCTAATCTCGGAAAGTGCGATGCAAGACCGATAGATCACCAAAGAGTCCAAATCTGGCAAATTGTTTTGGAAAACTGATTTTTAAGAAATAAGTACTAAACATGGACTGCTTTGCCAGATACAGAGTCGCCACCTAAATATTTTATTTTGGGAGAATTTAGGAAACCCTAACTCATGCCTAAGGCCACGTGTCCGTCATCACCAAAGTTGCCTCGGCTCGGGAACTTGGGTACGAGAGGGAAAGGTCATGCAATGAGCACCCTCGCTCGCCCGATTAAAGATTGGCCTGTACTAAGCATGATATATTGTTTTTGAAAACACATGCGTTCTTATTTCGGTTAATTAGCTAGAATTACTATGTGATGCGCACAACACACAAGTATAGACTAGATCACCTAATTTGGAACAAAACATCGCATATCCGTTTGTTTTGGAAATGGTTTGAAGTTTGCTACTCGCAAGTAGGCTAAAACACAGATTTCAATGAATCGTTCCAATTCAAGTAATCCAACCTTCACCCACAGGCATTCAGGCAGTTATATCACATGAGCAATTTGCCTCATGGCAAGCATGCTGTCATGTTAACACTCATACACATGCAAGATGCTAAAGCATAAACACTCACATGTACTCCGAGCCAAAACAAAGAACTAGTTAGTAATCAATGTATGATCCTAATTCATGTCAAGATGGGTAATGCAACACAGGCAAAATGCAACTAGAAATAGGCTCGACTATTCTAAGATGGCATATGAGATGCAACAGATAACATGTATTCAACTTGGAATTGAAATACAATGCAGTTAGTATGATGCACCGAGCCCGGTGAATGCAATACAGATGAATGAATGAAAACATGCGAGCATAAGGATGCTAATCAAAACATGACCTAAAACTAACCATTGAAAGCAGGTAAGTAAAAGTGAGAAAGACGTAGGGTTGGAAGACATTCACACACTTACGCACACTTATTACAAAAGTCGCCCTCTCAACGGAGGGTCCGAAAGAATAATACAAATCAACTAATTAACTAACTAACAAGCTAATTAATTATTACACAACCCTTAATTAATTAAGCAAATTAATCAAGCTATAAAAACAGTAAAGTGGCCTCGAGAAGAGGGACACATGCATGCTCGGTTGGCTTCGCTCAGAAATCCGTTGCCATGCCTCATGTTGCCTCTGTTTGCACTGTTTCACACCTCTGAAAACTGTGAAAACTTCTATGATGCTTCTGGATTGCCTTGAGGACACTGTGAGGGACCATCGGCCAAATGGTGAAGCCATCGGCCAAGAAATGAGGGCCATCGACCAAAAATATGTCTATCAGCCAGACACTTCTAGCCGATCGGCACACCAGATAGCCGATCGGCCATCTTTTCCTGTAAAATGCAATTTTACTGCAGTAGAGGACAAACAGAGCATGACAATACATTTGCAAGACAATGTTTGCAACTGCACCTCTTATCATGTTTAAGGCTCAAATGTGTGTAGTTCTCGACCCTCGGACCACCAATCACGCATTTCAATGCATGATGGCCAAAGGAGCCAAGTGTGCAATTCAATATCAAATGAAATGCACAAAACACATAAGGGACCTTAACCTCTATCATGTGTGATCAAGAGGCAAGGCAATGCACACACAATGCAATGCAACCTAAGCATGTAAGCAAAGCTAATGCAACATGAGTATGTTAACAACAATGCCATGCAATGCAACTAGCATATACCAACATGACAAGGGATAAACATGCAACAACATGTAACAACATACCAAGCATGCAAAATGCAACCTAAGCATGCAAACATGCAAGGCATGTAATGATATGCAAGGATGGGCAAGCATGTAATAACATGTAATGCGACAAGCATGCAACAACACACAAACCGCATGGGCCATGGACTTATATTGAAAATGGGTAGGCCTCAGCCATGCCAAAAACAGTGGCCAAAGGTGATAAAATTAAGGCACAAAAGGCAAGGTATGCATGCACAATGCATTAGCCATACAAGAGGCCCAAGAGCCTAACCCTCAAGAAGGCTCAAAGAGTGACAAATGTGCAAGTGTGACAACACTAAGTGCACTGAAATTAGACGAGAAATGATGCCAAATCACTTAGACAATGCAAGAAAAGCATGCTAGGGTCCTTAGAGCATAAGAGCTAACAAAGAGGATTATAAAGGAAGCATGCAATACATAACATAAATGTGTGAATCAACTATGGACAGAGCTGAGATAGGTCAAAACAATGACCAAAACAAGCTCGAAACTAGCCAACACAAGCTAGAACACAACACCAAAAGAATGAGGCATGCAAGGCTACCAAAAGGGGTGTTATACTACACCTATCAAAACCACACACAGCATGACTTAACCAATGAAAAATAGAGTTATGGCATGTTAAAATAAGCCCAAAAACCCACTTAGATGGCATCCCAAAGACCTAAGCATGGAGGCATACACAATGGTTCATTCATGAGGCATAAGACATCAACTCTTTAAAGCATTAAAGGAGTGATATGTGCAAGTGTGTAAGCATGAAACATGGACTGAAATAACATAATAAATGATGCCAAATCATTGAAATAAGCCAAATAATGCATACATGTAACTTAGACCCTCAACGCTAACAAGCTAGAATGCCTTATGGCTATACAAAGCATGGCATATATGATCAAAACAACATGAAACAGAGCTGAAGTATGGTAAAACATGACTAAAAGCTCCTTTGAATTGAGCCAAAATATGCAAGCATGATGGTCTAAACACAAGATGCATGTTAAGGCAATAGAGAGGATTACAAGACAAGTACATGGTGCATGCAAGAAGCCATTAAACCAACCTTAGACAGAGGTAAAACATGGCAAAATAACACCAAATACTTGCTGAAATGGAGCTAAAACAAGCTAAGCAAACATGCTACCAATATAAGCCATTTATACTAGCATACAAGACAACAAGGAGAGGGGATGACCCTCTCCTATTTAAGACCTCAAAACTACCTTTCCACCACTGATTCAGTGGTAGAAAGGTCATGCAAAGACAAGAACAAAGGCCAAAAAGGATGGCTCCAAACAAGGCCTAACAAGGCTTAAGAGGGGGTAAACAACCCCAAACCAAAAAGTGATCTTAAACAAAGATCTAAAGCATCAAAAAATAGAACTTTTATCAGTTAAGAGTTAAGCTTAAAACAATAAGCAAGTAGGTCTAAAAGCTTAAGCAAGAATGGGGGTTTAAAAGCAAAAAGCTCACCCTTGAAGACCACCTTCAAGAACACAACTCCAGCAGCCTCCTCTAACCAAAACCAGCTCAAGAACAGTAAAAACAACTCTTAAGGGCCTCAGCAACCAAAGGATGGTGTTCTACTAGGTGCTCTAGTGCAAAAGTATGAACAAAATACACTTTTGAGCACAAATACACACACAAATATATAGAAAGGGAGATATAGAGAGAGAGTGATATATATTTTCTTCTCTCAACTTTCTGAACCTCTGAGAAGGGATGATGAGCTTCCTTCTTATAGAATTCAAAATCTCAAAGCTTCTTGGAGAAGCTAAGCAAGGTGCAAATCCCTTCATACACGTGTATAGAGGATGTGAATTGTGCATGCCAGCTGGCATAAAATATCTACATAAAGCAGATGAACAAGGCTCAGCTAAAAAATATGGCTGATCGACCAACACAAGGGCCGATCGACTAAAAATAGTGCCGATCGGCCAACACTTTTGGCCGATGGCAAGAAAACAAGGCCGATGGCTTCATGCCTTGGCCGATGGGTTGAGGGGATGGCCAACAAGCCACCCTCTTCCCTTAGAAGCAAAAACACAAGTGCTCGGTCCATAACCAAGCACAAAACAGACAAGTTGAGAGATCTTGAGGCAAGACGAGCGATCGAGACCTGCGGGAACTCAAAACGAACACGAACATGGATGATCATCGAGTGTTCAAACGATGACGTCCAAGTCTTGAGGATGGTCAAAAATGGGGTGTCTACAGGTGGTCGGCAGCCTGCCACCACCTTCTACTCTCTCTGTAGACCCTCTTCCTCCCTTGCCGACCAATTTTATTCCTTGTAGACCACTTTTGGTGTTCGGTCGACTAGGGGAGGTGGTCGGTCGACCACTTTAACTGGTTGGTGGCCTTTCTGCACTTTCTGCAGATATTTTCCTTGCCAGCTGTGCCAGCTGTTGGGCACAGAAGGCATCCTCCATACACGTGTATGTAAGGATTGCACCAAGCCTCTAGCTTGTCTAACAAGCTTGAGACATGAAATTCTATATAAGGGGACCTTCCTCCCCCTTGTTCAAGGTTCAAAAATTTGGATTAGGGCTAAACATATCTCTCTCTCTCTCTTGATTTCTCCCTCTCTCTCTATATTTGTGCTATTTTGTGCCTTAAAGTGAGTTTTGTTCACACTTTTCCACTAAACACCTAGTGAAACACTTTCACTCTTGAGCTGAAGTTCTTGGAGGTTGCATTTGAGTGATTTTGGCTTGGTTTGCCTCAGAAGTGGCTGTTCTTGTTGTCCTTCAAGGGTGAGTCTTATTTCCCCATTTTAAAGCTTTGTTTTGATTGCATACTTAGCCACCTTTGCATGCTTCTTTTGGCTTAACTTTCAACTGCAAAAACTCTTGTTTTTAAGTGTTTGAAATGTTTGTTTGAGGCTTTGTTTGAGTTAGGGGTGGTTTACCCCCTTTGGTGGCTTATTTTCCTTTGCTTTGTTCTACCTCTTAAGGCCTTTCAAACCACGTTGTTTTGGCCTTTTAACCACTGAATTCCAGAGGAATTTTAGTGGTGGAAAGTGGGTTTCGAGACCCAAAATGGATGGGGGTGGTCCCCCTCTCTTGTGTTTTGTTTGCATGTGTTGTTGGCTTAACACTTTGGCATGCTTTTCTACCTTCATAAGGCTCCATCTTAGCATGTTTTAGGCCTTATTCTAACATGATATAACTTTGTTTTGGGTTAGTTTGGGTTCTTCTTACATGCTTCATGTACTTGTAGTGCAATCCTCTTAGTTAGCCTAACATGCTCTATGCTTTGGATCACCATTTCAGCATGTTTTTGGCTCCACTCCAGCAGAATTTTACTCATATTTTGGCATGCCTTAGCTCTGATTTTGGTCGACAAGGTCACCTCTTGCATGGTTTATGCACTTGTAGTGCAAGCTTGTTCACTAGCTTAGCTTATTTGGTGTTTTGGCCAATTAATCTAGCATGTATATGCTTTACTCCAGTACATTTTTGGCTTTGATTTAACATGTTTTAGGCCTAATTTGAGTGGTCTTGGTCATGCATGCTTGGCTTTACATAGCTATAGTGCATTTGGCTTTGCTAGCCTTAAGCTTTGAGACCTCTGGCATGTCATATTTGAGCTTTTTGCATAGCATGGCATCATTTGGCATGTTATTTCAGACCATATACCTCTGCCACATTCTCGCATTTATTATCCCTTTATTGTGTTTGAGGGTTGAGCCTTATGCTTCACTTATGAGCCAATATGTATGCATGCTTACCTAAGCTTTTGGGCTACCATCTCAGCATATTTTTTGGTGTTATTTTACCATGTTATAACTTTGATTTTTGTTGGTGAAATCACCTCATGCTTGGTTTTGGCATGTGTAGTGTAATCTCACTCATTGGTCTTGCATGCGTCATGCTTTATGCCTCCCGTTCTAGCATGTGTTAGCTCTACTCCATGCATGTTTTGGCATTGTTTTGACCTGCCTTTGGACTGTTTTGAGTCATCTTGGCCCTTTGGGGCTTGCTTGATATGGCTATGGTGCAAGTACCTTAGTTAGTCTTGAGTTTTGAGCACCCTACTATGCTATATTTGTGATGGTTGCATGTTTGGGCATCGTTTAACATGTTATTTTAGAGCATGTACATGTGTCATGTTCTCACTTCTTTCATTCCTTGAGAGCTTTTGAGAGTTGTGTCTTTGTGCATTGTTAATGAGCCATCAAATGAGCATGTTCTCCTTGTGTTGTATGCCTTGATCTTAACATATTTCAGCCACTGTTTTGGCATGTTCGACCTCTGTCCGAGGTTGGTTTGACCATTTGAGATTGATAGTGCATGCCTCTTGTGTAATATGTTTCATTAGCTTTGATGCCTTAGCTTTTAAACATGCCACGCATGCATTGCTTATATGATGGAGTCTTGCACATGTCACTTTAGCATTGAAGGTTGATCATATTGTTTATGTTGCATGTGTTTGGATTGGACGTTAATCCAAACATGAGGAATGTCGCACGTTTCATACTTAAAGTGATGAAACGTGTAGCATTTCTTGGTTGTCGACCCTCTTGATCAAGCATGATAGAGGTGGAGGCCCTTATGTGTTATTTGTGCATTCATTGACATTGACTTGTGTGAACTTGGCTTCTCGGCCGTTGTGCATTGCGATGCTTGGTTGGTGGCCTGAGAGTCGAGTACCGCACTCCCTTGAGCTTGAGATTTGATAGGGAGGGTGGTTGTGCACACATATCTTGCAAATACACTGCTATGCCCCTTGTTGTTCTCTGTTGCAGCAAAACTGGAGTTTGGCAAATCAACTGGTCGGCCGACCAGTAGGGGTGGTCAACCGATCCCTTTTTCTGGTCTACAACTAGTTTTTCTGGTCTACAACCCCATTTTCTGGTCGGCAGCCCACCATGAGGTCCCTATGTTGCAGCAGAAGCAATCTAGAAGTTAGTGCACTTTTCAGAGATCAAATCAAATGCAAACAGAGGCAATTCTGGGCATAGCAATGGATTTTCGAGCGAGGTGATCGAGCATGCATGCACCCCTCGCCCCAAGGACCTCTTTTAACTGCTTTAGCTGCTTTACTTAGTTAGCTAATTCGTTGGTTTTGTACTTAATTAATTAATGTGCTTAATTAATTGATTTGTTTTGTAATAATTAGTTAACTAGGAATAGTTAATTAGTTTTGGTTTGTAATAATTAGTTTAATTAGCGTAGCTAGTTAGCTTATTATTCGGACCCTCCGTCGAGAGGGAAAATGTTATAATAAGGGTGCGTGTGTGTGTGAATGTCTTCCAACCCCACATCTTTCTCTCTTTTATTTACCAGCTTTTGATGGTTAGTTTTAGGGCATGTTTTAATTAACATACTTATGTTTGCATGCGTGCATCATTCATTTTGTCTTGCATGCACCGGGCTCGGCGCATCATACAAACTGCATTATACTTTAATACACTTTCTTGAATACGTGTTTCAAAGCACATTATCGGGTGTTGCATTTATATGCCATTCTAGATAGCCGAGCCTATTTTAGTTGCATTTTGCATGTGTTGCACTAGGCGTCTTGTATAATTAGGATCATGCATTGATTTCTAAATGGTTTATGTTTTGGCTCAGAGTACACTGTAAGTGTTTATGCTTTAGCATCCTTGCATGCGTGTAAGTGTTGCCATGTTTAGCATACTTGCCATGAGGCTATGTGCTTAAGTGTTTAAACTGCATGAATGCCTGTGGATGAAGACTTCATTGCTTGAATTGGAATAATTCATGCAAATGTGCGTTTTAAGCCCACTCTGCGGAGTGGCAAAATCATGTTTTTCTAAGCCCACCTGAGGGTGGCAAATCCGCGCTTTAGCCTACTTGCGAGTAGCACTTTCAAACCATTTTCAAAGACAAACATGAGTTGTTTTGTTTCAATCCGCGTGATTGAGTCTATACTTGTATGTTGTGCGCATCACATAGTAAGGTTAGCTAATAAACCGGAAAAAGAACACATGTGTTTTCTAAATAACGTATCATGTTTAGTAGAGGCCGATCCTTCGATCGGGCGAGTAGAGGGTGCTCATTTCATGACCATTCCCCCTCGTATCCAAGTTCCCGAGCCGAGGCAACTTTGGTGATGGCGGATAGGTGGCCTTAGGCGCGAGTCAGGGTTTCCTGAATTTCCCAAAACAAAATATTTAGGTGGCGACTCTGAAATCTGGCAAAGCAGTTCATGTTTGGCGCTTTTTGATTAAAATCGATTTTTCAAAATGATTTTCTGGATTTGGACTTTTTGGTGATTTATCAGTCTTACATTACACTTTGTGAGATTAGATTCAGAACCGTGACAGGAGTCCGAACTGTAGTAACTATGAAGCCAATTCGAGCCCTCGCGCGCGGAGCTAGTTCGGGCGGTCTACACACACCATAGCCCTTCTTTTGATGCATTACAATAGACAATGTAACCTCTTCCTCTCTCAGGAATAATCAAAACCAGCGCGGTAGTTAATCTGGCCTTTAATTCTAGAAAAGATTTCTCACTGGCATCGTTCCATATAAATTTCACCCTCTTCCCGGTTAGTTTGGTCAATGGTGCCACTAAAGAGGAAAAATCCTTTATAAAACGCCTATAATACCCAGTAAGCCCCAAAAAACTACGTATCTCAAACACATTTCTAGGTCGTTCCCATTTCTGCACGGCTTCAAATTTCGATGCATCTACTGTCACTCCATCCTTTGAGACCACATGACCCAAAAACTTCACCTTTGAGAGCCAAAACTCACACTTCTTGTATTTAGCATAGAGTCGATGTTCTCTAAGAAGTTGTAAGACGATGTGAAGGTGTTTCTCATGCTTCTCTTCGAAGGGCGAGTAAATAAGTATGTCATCTACAAAAACCACCACAAACTTATCAAAAAATTCTTGAAAAATTAGATTCATCAGGTCCATAAAAGTTGCAGGAGCATTGGTTAAGCCAAACGGCATTACTAGAAATTCATAGTAGCCATATTGGGTACAGAAGGCTGTCTTGGGAATGTCCTCCTCATTCACTCGCAACTAATGATAGCCCGATCTTAAGTCTATTTTCGAGAAACATCGAGAATCCTTAAGTTGGTCAAAAAGGTCATCTATCCAGGGTAAATGGTATTTGTTCTTAACTGTGGCTCTATTGAGTTTATGATAATCGATACATAACCGTAATGAACCATCTTTCTTCTTCGCAAGTATGGCCGGTGCTCCCCATAGTGAAGTACTAGGGCGTGTAAAACCTTTGTCTAACAATTCTTGTAACTACTCCTTTAAGACAAGTAACTCCGCCGGGGCAAATCTGTAGGGAGGCATAGAAATAGGTGTGGTCCTGGGCACTAAGTCGATGGAAAATTCTATCTCACGATGAGGTGGTAATGTCGTGAGGTCTTTAGGGAAGATATCGGGATACTCACAAACTACTTTAGGAAACATTCCTCGACTCCCATTATTCTCATCATCTATGACAAATTTTTTAAACTGTCTCTAAAAATTTTTCAATCTGTCTCTAAAAATTAAAAATTAGTGACATTTTTTTGTGATGATTTTTTTAAACTGTTGTTAAAATTTATAATTAGTAATATTTTTTATGATAAAATTTTTAAACTTTCGCTGAAAATTAACTATTAATGATATTTTTTAATAATATTTGATAAAAAATATTATTAATTTTTATAAAATTAATAGACCTTGTTTGGCATATACTAAAATAGTTAAAAAGTCAAAAAGTCACTATTCTATTTAAGTCATATCATCTTATTTATGTTATATCACCTCTCTACCACATCATTTCAAACTCAACTTATATTTTATAAAAAATTAAAAAATACACTTATTTAAAACCTTGCAAACAACCTTTAAATATATAGGATTTATAGGTCTTCCGTGACATTTTGGATTTTAAAATGAGTTTTCAAAAATCGGAAGCCAAATAGGTTTTGAATTTTGAAAAATTGATTAAAAAAATTTAACCAAACGCACTGGCCTCGTTTGGCAATAGGCTGATTTAGTTAAAAAATTAAAAAAAAAGCTAATAACAAAGTTACTAACCAAACGAGGCCAGGCGAAACTTAGAGTAGAGGGTTTCTCTTCACGAGGGTTAGAATATTGATGTTTGCGATGCCAAGTTTTCTTTCTCACATCATTCTGAATTATTTATTATTATGTTTTTGATTGATTGTTTTGTTATTTGATGGGAAGACAATCAGTTTTTTGATCTTAATTGTTTTTTCACGATGTAATGGTTTGGCTGTGTGGTGGTGTCTCAGAGACGAGGAATATCACGAGGAGGGAGAAATAAAAGAGGTCCAATCCAATCGAAGATTGAAATACAAGGCAGTGATGGAGGAAAACACGTTGATTAATAGTAGTTCTTCTCTTGTTTCTGGTAGCGAAGGTGAGAGCAATACACTTGCTCCTGACAAAAGCACACTTGAAAGTGAGAACTGGGTCAGAGTAAGCTTTATCTGCACTTCTCTTCATATCATTATGTTATTTTATTTATTGGCTTTTGGTTTAATTTTTCCATAGCAATTCATGCTTGTTATGCATTGTGGGCTGAATTAGTAACATTGACTCGGATTCGACTGAATTTGAAATTGCGGGGCTTCATTACGGTCCTTATAGTGACGATGACGGCTTTCGGTATGAAACCAAGGAGATCAATTTTGTTTGGGGTGGATGGTGAGTTTTAGTAGTAGTTACTCTTCTTTTTATCACATACAAGTTTCAGTTGCCTTTACTTTTACTCAATAAATTTGTTCATGGTTGATTTGTGTTGAGGTTGTTAAAATTGGAATCCTACCTTCTGGATAATGATAAATTTGATATAATACATCTTTTATGCTACCATAAATTGTTAACTACACACATTTGCATGTGCAATTCTTGTAGGTTGCTCAAGTGGGACGGACTTTCATTATTAAATCCAAGGCTATGGGTTCGAGGCTCATCCTCTTTTTTGCATAATTCTACAAAAACTCCAAATATAACTCCAAATATAGGGGTGTTTTGGAAAAATCCAAAATATGAGACAAAAAGTGTCAACACCAATAGCAGCATTCACTTTATATATTAGAATAGATATGCTCCCCTTGTCCCAAACAAAAGCAATTAATATGCTCAAATTCAAATTCAAAAGTGTTGATTCCCATCGTTGCCCCTTTATTTCTTACTTTAAATATGTTCTTTGGCAACATAAAACTTTTGTGCGTTGACTTTTCAAAAGTGGACATGCGCATTGTGGTTGGGACGTCCAAAAATGGAATTATGGACTAACAAAATGGGACAGAGGGAGTAGTATTTACTAATAGTAATTATTAATGATAATTGTTAAAATTGTAACTAACATTGATTTTAGATTGAAATCCAGTTTTCATTTCTCCCTCCATTCAATGGTTGGTGTACATTTTATTTTTTCCTCTTGCTCCTACTCCTCTTCCCCATTTTTGTCAATCTTTATTTTGTGGAAAAGGTTTATTTTCTTTCACATTACGTGGCGCAATCTATAATTTTTTCTTTTGGGTTTGTTTCTTTACAGTGAATCCTTAGGAGTTTGGTAGTAGGATGGTTTGTTGGCTGTCATAGCGAGAGATGCTTCATTTGACTAGTTTTTTGGTGGTTCATAATTCATTCAATGGCTGAGAGGTTTTCGGTCTATGAAGGCCTCGCTCAATTTGTGTCAAAATATAAATTTACTAGCAGTATGAGAGTCAATTTGACTTGATGCACCTACTATGGATAATCGAACCAAACCAAACCAAACCAAACCAAACCAAAATAGGGCTTCTGTCCTCATCAAGCAGGGTTGGCCACATGCTTCTTTTAGCCATTTTGCTCTGTCCAGAGTTATATGTTCAATTAATTAAATAATTCATATAATTTCTTACTACCGCAATCCATGTCAATTTAGCTCTTCTCCTTCCTCTAACATTTCTATTTACGACGATCATATTACTGCTATGTATGGATAGAGTTTTCCTTTATGTATGCTTATCTTGTGATGTTGAACCCTCTTTCAGGGATAAACTTGTAATTTTACATATTAAGTAACATGTTTTTCTTACCAGAAAATAATCTATTTGACTCTTATTTAACACATTTTTAAAAGTTATTGAAATCTCTCTCTCTCTCTCTCCCCTTCTCTTTTTAATGAAGGTATTGTTTACTATAAGATCAAATGTTACTGAGAAATGCAAGTCTGTGGCCCTGTTTTCGGTTCCCAAAATCATATCCACTATGTATTCTCTTGTTCCTTGCTTATCTTTTTCTACATAACCGTCGAAATATCCACATAATTATTTTTATTTCCTATAAAATAAAATAGATATTTGTTGCATTAACTCATCCAGTTAATCCCAAAATTGCGTTTTTAATTTGTTCCTCCAATCCAATTTGGGATTCATAGGTGCTAATCATATTAATTATGATTTCTCCCATTACAAGTTTAATTAACATGATTATGTTTTGCCTCCAATTCTTGTAATTGTTACTACCTTATCTTTAGCAACAATTAATTGTACATCTTTTCTAGTTTTAATGTATTTTATATCAATATTTTCAATTGATAAGCGTAGTGTGGTCTATGCAAGTCATGGGAAATTAAGTTGGATGGTGCGTCTCTGTAGTCCCTACATTGTTGTTTTATGTCTTAAAACAATATTTGTTTACGTTCCCAGTTATCCCAATTTTTTTTACCCAACTGGTTTCCTATATATGCTTTGTCATTCGTGCTTTAGTAGTTCTTAGTTAAACAACTACCTACTGAACTAATACCTTGGAATTTTAATTTCTTCCTTCCTCGTTCATGGATGTGTTGGTATAACTATATGTTTTGTCGATAAAGGAATGTACATATATAGCTTCAAACCAACAAAATGGGTCCATCATAATTCAGACCAAGGGAATTGACTTTTTGAGAGTCCTTACTTCTTAGTAATGTAGATGCACCTAGACTCTTGTTTATAAATTATAATTATGGTGCATCTTTTTGTAAGCACCACTATGCCTTTTTTTCTTTTTAGATAATCAAGTCTCATTCTTGTTCACCTGTATTTGATTGCTCATTCTTAAACAGGGAAGCTGCTCTAATTGTGTCTAAACGAATGCTGGCAGATTATTATGTTAAAAGCAGTTCAGAAAAAGAAGACAGCAGAAAGGTATTTGCTCATTGTAGAATGCTGAATATACTTGCCTGTATGAGAATTTGATCTTAACTCCCTCCCTCTTTTGCTGTCACTTTTTTAGGTGTTGACACTTGAACCATATGAGACCCATTTTGGAAAAAGCAATGTTAGGCAAACATTGGAGCTTGAAGGGAGTGGCCTAGCCACCAGAAAGGTTTCTTGGTTGTTTTATCCTTATTTGGGAAAGGTAGAAAACAACCTTTTGTTGGAGGTCTATAAATTATTTGTTTATTTCATCTGTGTTCTTGATTTTTTTAGCGACGTACTTTTTTTATTCATGGAGTTTTTGAAATTTTTAATTGCTACTAGAGCATTTTAGGAAGGACAAGCCTAATAAGAAACATAATCTTGACCAAGTGTTACTAGAACTGCTAATACATTTTGGATGCACGTTTTGAAATATGGTACAATTTTGTTCCAAAGCAATTAATTATCTATCCAAAGCGATTCCAAATTTTTTTTCCTTTGTTTTTCTTAGGGGAAAAATTAAATATAATGAACTAAAATCTAAGGAGCATTGCAGTTTTGGAAGGACAAAATGGGAAAAAAATGCTCATAATGCTTATGAAAATGTGTTTTTTCATGATCAATTGAAAAAAATGTGCTATTTTTTTTTTTATTGGATGTCTAATCTTTGAAAGTAAATTGCTCTAGGAGTACCTTAAATTTTAATATTGTAATTTATACAAGTCTACCCCTATCGTTTCACGTTTTAGTGCATGTGGTGTTTTATGTTCTTGTTTTAGTTCCCATTCCATACAGCATAACGATCCAAGTAACATGGGTCGAGACAGAGAATGGAAAATTTGGTTTTGGTAGTAATGGAAATTTTTTGTTTGTTTTGAATTCTATTGTATTCAAGGAATATGAATCTTTTTTTTTTTTTTTTCCTTTAAATTTTATTTTGATGAGAAACTTTATGGTCTATTGATAGTGTGATTATGGGGCATATTATGAAACATTGATGAATAAGAAATTTATTTTCTGTTTAATGTATGATCGTGGAGCATATTATGGTTTCATTTCTTACTCTCTTTTTTCATCTTGACATTATGCTAAATCATGATGTCCCTTGGCATGTATGTATGTATTGTCATAAGGTGATTCAATTATTATTACTTTCACTGCAGCACAACCATCTTGGTTGATAATCACTTTTTATAACTAATTGCGCTTTGGAAAATGTTATTTGAACACTAGATTGATTATCAAAACAGCATAATTTTCATGATCCATTCTCAGAAATTGCCTTTGCAAAAGGGCAAATGGGCATAGTTTATTAAGCACACTAGCTTTAGCCAAAACATGTATTTTTGGGTGATTTGTGCTGCGTGTCCATTAAAAATTAACATAATAATAGTTAATTTGTACTAAAAGGATGTTAACTGATGTTCCGTCTTATTTTGCCTTAAGTCCCTTTTGTCCAACACTAAAACCTGCATTGGTAGGTGTGGAAATTGAAGTATAAAAATATGGAATGATATTACTTTTGATTTATCTAAAGATATATTTAACCCTTTTTTTTTGTCGTTTTTACTTCACTTATTGTGCATTGCCTATCAATCCCTGAATTTTACCAAATTTATATTTTTAGGTAGTCCATGATGCCTTGTGGTTTGGGCCAATCAAAGAAGAACAATACACCAAGATTGGTAAGGCTATTGCGGTATTAGCCCATGGAGCGATGTGTTATGTTATGTTCTGTTCCTTCAAGGAGCTAATCAAAGACAAGGATTACAATACTGTTGGCGAAAGTGTGTTTAAAAGTATTGTTAAGTTTGTCTTGAGTGTTTTTGATATGGTAAATTCTAAATTCTACCTTAATGTGCTTGTGGCCAATTTTTTGTGGATATTGTTTTTGGTAGTAGTCTCGCAGAGCTTTCATCAATTTTCTGTGGTTTAATATTTGCTTTAGTCTCGTGTAACTAAAAAATTTATTTGATGTTTTGTTCAACATTTAATGTAGGTACATTAGATTTCTATTTTGTTATGTTTGAACAACTCATGGATTTGATGGTGATTCATTATATGTTTGTCAAGTAAGATTTAGATGACTAGATCTAAATTTCACTAGGTGGATATGGCCGAGCTTGATTATGAATGAGTGCTGATAGGAATTCAGAGTGGATGAGTCATTTTAACTTGATGTGTGCCGAATGAAAATAGTGAAGTAGTTATATGTGATTCTCCATTGTGCTACTATGGTGGGTTAAGAATGGTTGTCTTGTGTCCATTGTCAATTGACTAATGCAAGGATTTTAAATATCAAATCATTTTTGCTCAATTAGTGTTCATCTTATATATTGGTGTTCCTTTTGTTTTGATGGGTTAGGGACTATATGAATCATGGAACCCTCACAATTGCTTTAGTGTTCATCTTATCCTTTTTTTTAATTTTATATTGCTCTACTTTTTAAAAGGCGAGTTTTGTAGTTTGAACTAGTTGACTGCTACTTGATTCTCACACAAGTGCTTCTTAGGTCAATAAATTACATTGTTCTTGATCATTTCATGATGTGCGTTTTGTCTTGTTTTTATTTGAACTATTTTTCTTGTTATCATTGTTGTTGTTTTTGTTATAATGGTGGTAGATTATAATATTATAGTATGAATGTCTTTGTTGCATGGGTTTTTATGGTTTGGAAGGTCTCTTTCATAGTGCACTTACATTGAATATATAAAATGATACACATTGGCGGTTGCCGGTGTGTGATTTTGCTGTTGTAAATGTATCACTTTTGTCTTGTGTCATTATTGATGTATCTTCTTCTGATATATTTAATTAACATAATTTTTGTTTTTTTTGCTATAGCTGTGGTGTTTCTCATAATATGTTTGAATTTACACGAGTGTTTATAGGGTGAATTGTTAAGGAATGTTGGTTCCATTGCTCTCATTTTCATTTACTTTTATATTCCAGGAAGATTTTGACAGAATATTTGATCAGAGTGTGGTTGAGGATGAGTACTCAAAATTATGTGAAATTCTTGACTCTGTACGAATTTTTATATACAAGAAATTTTTTTCTTTTTTGGTTGTTTACCTGTTCTCTTTTTCTCATATGTGAAAACACCTTTTTCCATGTGCAGTGTAAATGTGATCCTCTTGTAGCTATTGCTGAGGGGAAGGTGAAAGTTGATCAATTTTCCACGCTAAGGGAACATGATCTTTGTGACACTATACGGGTAAGAATCTTTCTTTTTCATTCCTAGCAATTGCTTTGGCTTTAATAATTGTTAGAATGTATCAGGGACGGATCTACAGTAGGACCAGGGGTAAGAATCTTTCTTTCCCCGGATTTTTGATAATTCTGTTAGTACCCTAACATATATAAATTATATATATCCTTCATAAAATTGTAACAGTGCCCTCCTTAAATGGTGATGATGCCCCTTCTATTAAGGATTTTCTTTCTAATTACAAATATTCTACTAATATGAGTCCTTCTATCATACACTCCACAAAAGGGTATACCATATACAAGTTATGATATTTTGTGGTGTTAATACCATAAAGTGTTGGAACTAAATCATTTTTGGTTATAACTAAAAGGGCCATAATAAATAATAACCAAACACCACATCTTCGGTCATAACCTGAAAATAATCCTAATAGGTCATAACTAACATCACAATGAGTCATAACCAAAATAATAGTCACAAGAAATTATAATTAAGTTATAACCAACACTGCAATGAGTCATAATTAATACCATAATGTGTCATAACCAAGGCTATAAAGATCATAATTGCGACATGCAATACACACTTTTTTGCAATTGGTTTTTATAGAATTTTCCTAATAAATATATCATTTCTATTTCGACTTATTTTCTTTTATAATTTTTCAATCTACTTATAATAGTTATTCTCCAATATTTTTATAAAATTTAACCTTAAATCCCTAAATTTGAAATTCATATTTATCCAAATGGACTTATAATATTTAAGTTTAGAAATATTTCATTGTTGTTTATTATGAAAAAAAAAAATCAATATTGTCTTTATGCAGCAACATAAATGTAGTGCCGAAAGAAAGGTGAAAGCTGATCAATTTTCCAAACTGCGGGAACATGATATTTATGATGACAGAACAGAGGTAAGAATCTTTCTTCCTCATTGCTAGCAATTGCTATGGCTTTAATAATTATTGTTAGTTTGTATGTTTCTCATTTAAATATTTGTCTTGATGCAACTATATCCATGTAGTGCCAAAAAAGAAGTTGAGGTAATTTTTTATTTTATTTTGTTTTCTAGGTTGTGAAATAAATGTATTCTTGAATGTTCATTGTGGTAATTCATTTTGGTTCTGTTGGTTGATTGACTTCTAAGATATTTTTGAAGTGTGATAGTTTTCAAGCCAATTTTTAATGCATTGTTTGGATTTAATATTTTATAGTATCTCCCTGACCCTATGGAAACTAGATAAGCATACCATCAATTTATTATAAATTTTCTTGAGGTTTGTTTCGACGGCATTTAGATACTATCAAATTGGGAATTTGGTCTTAGGTAGCATTTGGTATCAGAGCTAGGTCAGGTAAATAGTAATTTTGCTTCACCAGTAGGCGACAGCCTTGCCTTGGCTGCCCGCCGGATCTCAACCCATTCTACTGCTATATTTTCTTTCAGTATCACTTCGTGGTGATCTCTAACTTTATCCACTAATTTATTCCTATCCCAAATATCTCTATCATATTTTTTTTTACTCGCAATCCATTTTTGGGTGTGTTTCTGTTTCACTTTGTCTTTCCCTCTATTTCAACCTCAAATAGGTTTCCATCTTCAAACTTATTTGAGTTTGAGGAGGGGTATTATACCTATATCATGGTGAGCATGGTGATATACCATGTGAACCACCTAAGCCGCCCCATCTGGCACACAATCCAAGTCACCCCCTATGGCACACAACCCAAGTTGCCCCCTTGGCACACCACCTAAGCAGCCTCCTGAAGTATTTTCTAATAAGCCGCCCCTTGGCGCACATAGTCATCTATTGCCATCATCGTTTAACACCACATCATAAGTTATGTATGTACCATGCTTGCTGGTTCAACATTCAGTTAGTCTCTACAACGGTCTGACATGACCCCTTAAATTGTCCTGACATTGATTCCGGTCAGTTCCTACAATGGTCCGGCATGACCCCTTTAAACTGTCCCAACATTGATTTTGGTCAGCTTCTTCTAGGGCAGCTCAGTTCCTTTTTTTTTTTTTCCCCTTTTTAGGGTGTGGTGTTGATGTATTAAGTACTTTTTGACTTTTTTTTATTTTATGTAGTAGACTACCAGATTTGTTTGGTAGCATTTATTTGGACTAGCCATTGAGTTTTTTCCGGCTTCTTCCAGTCATCCATTGGCAAGCTCTGATTGTTGAATATCTTCACACCAGCTTGAGGGGGAGTGTTGAATATAGAAATTAGAGTATATAAATTTTTTTTATTTTTAGTATTATGTGGGTATTTGGGAAGTGGCTATTTTTTAAGTTTTTTGGCTTTTTGACTATTTTAGTATGCTATTTTAGTTTTTGTGCTTGGGAAGATGGATTGAATTTTTTGTTTGATTGTTGTATTGAAAAATGTGTTTGAAATGATATTGAGATAAAAAATAATTAAATTATTCCCAAAAAGTTTTGCATGACGTGATGATTGATTTGTTGGGATATGAAATGACTAAATTGCCCCTATGTGTTGAAATGCTAAGTTGGTGGGTTAGTCAAAAATTAAAAGGGCAAAAACGTAATTCAAATCTGCCCTGGACATATCAAATCTGCCCTGCACAGCCATGAATCTGTCCGCGTCATTTTTTGATTAAAAAAAAAAAAAAACTCAGCTAAAGTACAACTTTTTGGCTATTTGAATGAGGCTAAAATAGCCTCTCAATCTCCTTCCCAAACACCGCCTATGTATATAATTTGTGATTGTGCCAATCATTAATTTAGGGTTGGTTTGGGGTGTCCTAAAAAAGTGCACTTTTTGTCTTCTTACAAAAAGATGTGCAGAAAAGTAGAGAGATGATGTGATGGAAAAAAAAAAAAAGATAAAAAGATGAATTATATAGGTTATGCCAAACCAACCCTTAGTATTGTTTCTTATTTATATCATTTCTTAAATTGTATCATGAATCTATTATATATACATGGCGTCTACCTCATTGATGGGAAAAGCCAAATAATTCTTTTCATTCTTTTGTATGCACTAATGAGCTGAGAATTCAGGCTGAAGTTGGAAATTATTCCTAACCACCCTTGCTTCCACTGCCACCATTCCTTACTCCACCTCCCTTAACGTCTATTGCCCTATCTCTCTTTCTGTTCTTTAACCTCCAACCGCTCCCGTATCTCGATCTCGATGTGGTTGCAGGTCTTTATGTTAGAGTTACTTGCTGATCTCACTGTTCGTCACTGCAAGTTAAAGAAAGAGATGAGGATGGAGGTTATGGGCAGTGTGCGGTGTTAATGGTGATTGCTATGGTTGTAGATCTGGTGGTGTTAGCCTTGATTTCGATGTTGTTGGTGGTTAGGGACAGAAGGGAGAGATTGAGGTTGGGGCGGTGGAGGGTTCAGATGCTAAGGGGGAGATGGTGGGAGGCTATTTAGTGGGGAGCTGTGGGTTTGGAAGGTTGGGTGGGCTGGGGTTCGGTTTTGGGGTTGGGTTTTGCATTTGAGGTTTTGGATCTAACTTGTGTATATGTGGCCCACGTGACAGTTTCCGCCTGAATTTGGAAGTTAGCTTCAGGAGTAAATTGGGAAAATTTTGAAACGTGAAGGGCCGAAGTGAAAAAAAAAACCATAGGGCCGGCCAAAGTGGGAAAACGGTCAAACTTAAGGGGGCAAAGTTTAATTTACCAATTTAGAAGTACGGATAGCAACAACAGTTAGCTTTGGGGCTGATTTTAATCGGGTGTTATAGCTGAAATTGCAATAAGAGTAGGGGATAGGTAGGGTTTGTTTAGGGTAATAAATGGTTAAGAGTGGGTTGGGTTTTGGGGTTGGGTTTTGGGTTTGAGGTTTTGGATCTAACTTGTGTATATGTGGCCCACGTGACAGTTTCCGCCTGAATTTGGAAGGAAGTTAGCTTCAGGAGTAAATTGGGAAAATTTTGAAACGTGAAGGGCCGAAGTGAAAAAAAAACCATAGGGCCGGCCAAAGTGGGAAAACGGTCAAACTTAAGGGGGCAAAGTTTAATTTACCAATTTAGAAGTACGGATAGCAACAACAGTTAGCTTTGGGGCTGATTTTAATCGGGTGTTATAGCTGAAATTGCCATAAGAGTAGGGTACAGATAGGGTTTGTTTAGGGTAATAAATGGTTAAGAGTTTAAGCATGAAAAGATGAGATTTTTTGGGGCTGTTTTAGGGCTGTGAACAGGTACCCATAAAACAGTATTTGGGCTGTTGAAGTGCAGAAAATAAATGAGAGAAAGAAGGAGAAGAAGATAGTTCCTAGGAATCACTCATTGAGGCCTTAGGCATCACACTTAAGGTTTGATTGCATTACACAATCCATAAGAAAGCTTCAAAGTTGTTAAAATTCTCTAAGGCCCAATTAGGTTAGACAGAGAATACATGAAAGTCAACGAAAAAAGAAAAAAATAATTGTGTGTTTCTTTAGATAAAGAGTTCTCAAAAGTAATGGAAACTAAAGTTTCTTGTACAACTCAAATTAGCTTGTTTGTTAAGCTTACAATTTTTTTTTGCAAAATATACAATTTCCCACAAAACTTGATGAAGAGTATATTGTTTCCTGCTTTGTCTATACGTCTCTTAACAACCCCCTGTTATGCGGTGATTACATTTGTTTCCATCCTTTTCTTGCAAATTTTTTTTTTTTTTTTGAATCTATTAAAATGCATGCAAGAAACTAAAATTTCGTTTTTTCCCTCTCTTTCACTTCACTTTTTACCATTTTTATTTTCTATCATTCGTTTCTTTCTAAACAAAAATGGAGCCTAAAATATCAATTCCATTGAATCAAAAGCATTACATGACTTAATATAAAATTCGAAGATTTCCTAGACCAACTAGAACAAAAAAGAGTAAACGACTAAAACTTTGACTTTCAAAACCTATCTAAGACCAAATAAGAAACATAACTAAAAATTAATTTATTAACTTGACCCACATGATGACCCATGGGCGACCCCTACAGCCCATGATAGCAAATATGAAAATTACCAAAATACCCATGACCTAAAAACTCTAAAAAAAACAGAAAATTAGACTTTAATAAAAAAAACTTGAATCCATGGCAATTTCCAAATATTGCCACTTCTTAAACTCTTTCTTGCTCTTCTTGTGGATTGCATCAGCTAACTTCCTAAGAATCGGGACTGAAATTGGGATTTATTTCACCCTTTTCTGGACAAAGATATTTTTTTTTTGGCTGTTGTCTTTCCTTTGTTGTAAGTACCTGGTAGTCATGAGTGCCTGTATGACTATTTGTTTTTCCTATTTTTCTTCATTTGTCTATTTATTTTTCGGATGTAAATTGTTTTTAGGAAGTTTAATTTTTTGTTCATACTTTTTGTTATAGCTTCTTTGTCCATGGGTTTTTCCTATTTTTGGTCCCGAGGTATTATTTTCTTCAGTGTGTATATGATAATCTTGTCCAATTATTCTAGACAGGATTATTTCACATGGTTATATTAACTTATTTCCAAAGATAATTTACTGAATCTTGCTAAGTTGATTATTAATTTTATGGATGTAGTGGAATGATATTAGCCCAAACGAAGTAGCATTGCATTGGAGATGCTTAGGAATTATGAGCCTCTGAAGGTATGAACTTGGCAGTTTTTGTGTTCTTGACTTCTTTGTTGAACTCTTAGAAATTTGTCACTATTGTTTGTCCTTTTTTTAGAGTAATGAGTTACGATAAATTAACATCATAATTAGTACTTCAAGTTCTATTCTATAAAATCTGGTGCTGCTGTCCAAATCTTCTGCTGACATGAGTTGCAGCTTCAGCATGATGAGTTCTAAACACTCATTGTTTGTTAATTTAGTAGTTGCAGCACATTTTTCTGTTTCGCTTTGGTTTCTTTATCAGTTTTTTTTTGGTAAGGTTCTATATTATTTTTACTTTCTTAAAATTTAAGTGTTCGACTTTTAAACTTTAAGTCATCAATTTTAATCATATGTCTGATATGTTGTCCATTGAAAACCAGGAAGATTGTAAAATGCAGCTTACCTTGGAGTTGACAAATGAGAAAAGTTTTCGTATTCTTGATTCTTTGGTTTTAGAGGCTTTGGGGGGCGTTGACATTGAATTGCTACGTAATTGTTTACCTAATACAGCAGATGATGTGTTTCTCGCTGAGGATGTTACTTTTGCATGCTCAGTTTTAGCTGATGGCTTATTCATTGGGCTCTATAAATTGGCTGCTATGAAAACATCAGCGGTATCACTCTCTCTCTGCTCTTTCCCCCCACCCCCTTTCACTTAATTTGTCTTGTGTGTGTGGAAATGTTACAACTTTATGTAAATGGATGAATCAAGTGCTTGTTTTATGCATTTTTCTCTCTTTATACTCTTTTTTTTTTTGTGGTTTTCTGTTCCATATTTGAAATGGCCTTTCTTGAGTTCCTAAGTTGCACATACACTATTAAGATTTTGGCATGTTCATGTTGGACACTTTTTGACATGTGCATAACACACATCCTAACTTTTGCTATTATTATTTTTAAAATTGTTTGTATAACTGGACTAACTTTGCACAGTTGGGGTTATACATGTTTTTTGCTTACGCAAACATGAAATTCTTAATTTTAGGAACAATTTTTGATAATTTATTTAGATGTCGACTTTCTAAAATTGATGTTGGACTTTTTGTTCTCACTTCTTTTCTCATTTATAGAATGTGTGAAATGATTTCTTATACTAAAATAAAATAAAAATTTATTTTTAAAGTAAAAATGAATAGAGTTATTATTTGGGTAAATTATATTGATTTTCCCCGAGTAATGATGCAGTTAGAGGAACTTTTATCGACCTCCCGTATGGTAATGATAGTTGTAATTGTTTTAATGAAGGTGATGGAATTTCTGTATTACCTTTAGGTACTTTGCGTTTAAATGTGGACATGGACACAGCATGGACACGACGATATATTATATTTTATTTACTACATAAATTAATACTACATCCACAAACAAATAATTTGATATTTTACAAACAATCCGAAGTGTCCTTGATGTGGTCCCGACGTGTCCTTGAAAAAAATTAATTAAATAAACCGGCACACCGGATGGCGTGTCCCATACGTTTCTCTATGTTCAATACCTCTATGACACTTGTTTTGAAGTGTCAGTGCTTAATAGATTGTCGCACATTAATATCCAAACATCTACCAAAAATGCTAAAACAAGTTATATTCCCTTACCAAAATATAATTCAATGGCTAAGAATAAAACATTTGAAATTCTATGGCTACTACAGGTTGCGTTTGGGTTTATAGTGGGTTCCTTCATGTCCACATGCTGACATGAATTATTGTATGGATCTTGCTCAGTTTACGCGTGTTCAACCCTAAATCAACCAATTTAATATTCGTGTTGTTGTGTCGTGTAATGTTTGTGTTTGTGTTTGTGTCAAATAAATGACCAACCCTAACTCTCTAATTATGTGTAAATTTTGAGTTGTGTTAACGGGGTGGATGTCAAATTCTCACCCCTACCAGCAAGGGAACAAGAGGAAAAATAGAATACAAATTCCTAAATAAAGTTACTGTTGAATTAATCTTCAGTTTATGCTTCAACAAAATTTGTTCTCGTCCCCTATCACTAGCGCCACATTGTTTCATAGGTTTTCCTAATTTTATGTGTTCTATGCCCTGCATGTTCAAGTGGTTCATATATTTTTGTGGTGTACTTTAGATTAATCATTTTTCCTGCCTTCATTTCGGCTGTTTTCAGTTACTGTAGTGCATCCTGGGTGGGTGTTCTGTTGGTCTTATCGAATTCCTTAGCTTCTTGCATTAGGGGTGTACATGGATTAGTTTGGTTTGATTTTGGGGAAAACCATGAACTGCACACCAATCTGGGAGCAATAAACTGCATGTCTAAACAATTTAATACGTTTATAAAAAATAAAAATAAATTGGACCTGGACAGGGGACTGGTTTTTGAAAGAAAAAGAACCAGTTCAGACTGGTTTACAGATTAGTCAGTTTTTGTTTGACAGCCCTATCTTGCATTGTTTGGTCATGTAATTTTTGTTGGTAAGAATGTGTACATGAAATTGGTAATTGGATCGTGGTGCCTTGAATCCCATTCGCAATGCTCTCTCTATGGTTTCTATTTTATGTCTCCTTTCATGATGTCGGTTGTTTTGTTTTGTGTTTTTTGATTTTTTGTTTTTTTGTTTTTTTTCAGTTGCTGTACTTCCAGGAAGCTGTAATTTTTCCTTTATCAGATGGTTGCTTTGGACCTTTTACAGATGAGTTCATTGAAGTGATTAAAATTGCTGATCATGAGAGAAGAATGCAAGGTGATCGTTTCATCAGTGTAAAGCATCTTTTGTTTGGCCTTTCACTTTCAAGTGTTCGTAGATGTGTTGAGATGATGCTTCATGGTAGAGTGCTAGATTATACGGGTCAATTAGCTTTGAAGCTCTCATTGTTTAGCATTTACAAGTTATCGCGCGATGCAGCTACCATTCTTGGTTAGATTTCTATTTTTGTAATGTCCTCAATATCCTATTGAATTTACTCGTTATAAATTTATATTGCCGCTGGATATTATGAATCTTTTTATTTTAAAGTGGAGGTAAGTTGGGCTGTTCTGGAAATATTTGAGGCATTAAATTGCTAGTTCAGCCTTAACGTTGCTTTGGGTTCGGTTGAGGAAACTGGATTTGTCCAGTTGGTGGATGCAGTAGGTTTATGCATATTCATCTTCCCCCCTCACACCTGAGCATATATTTCGCAGGTGATAAGAATGTTGGACTTGAGCACTTGGTTCTGGCAATTTTCTATGGAAAGCAAGAAAATGATCGTACAGGGACGGTAAGGTCTATTTATTTGGGTATCCTTTTTGTTAGGTCTTCCCATCTTCATTGTTATTGATAACTGACCAAAACGGAAATGTCCACTGGCACACAAATATTGGTTAGTTATCCGTGTTACTTTTTTCCAGCATATTTTGCTTGGCAACATGGGGTCTTGAGCTTGCTATTATGTCAATTATGAGTGACTTTTCCATAATTATTATTTTATTTCTCTTAAAGGCTGCACAGGATGATTGCAGTTCTTTGTTCTTCGACGAGAAGAAATGGGATGATTACCTCTTGAAACGTAAGAATCAAATATCCATTCATTGTTTATATGATATACACAAATGTTTAGATATTTATATAATATATATATACATATATATCTGTAAATGGAGTTTTATTCAATAGACTTCCTGTGCTTTTTTTTGCCTTTTGCAATCTTCCCTCTCCCCAGATTTAAGATAGAGGGATGAGTGTGATTTTTTTTGGGTGGGTAGGATGAGTGTGATTTTGCAAGCATCAATGACAGTGATTCTTTCAGATCATTGCTACCCGAAGATTGTTTGTCTTTTGGTAGACCGGCGGGATTATGTGGCTTCTCTCATGGATGAGCTGCACAAGGCTTTAAAGTCTGGCTTGAAGTTGAACGCCATTCGGGGGTAGAATTATTACCTTCCCTTTTTTTTTATTTTTTTTATTTTTTTAGAGGGTAGAGGGAATGCCCCCCTACAGAATAGGAACTTCATTCAACAAAATATGCACCAAATTGGCAGGGACCTCAGCAAGCCACACCTGCTTGTCTGGAGCTTCCTTTGCCATTTGGGCCAAGTGATGAGCCATAAGGTTGCCTTGTCGCCTCACATGCGAGACACAAAAATGTAAGAATTGCTTGGTACAGGAAATGGCACATTGTAGAAAATGACCAAAAGAAGCACTTAGATTGCACTCATCTCGAATAGCCTTCACCAGAGTCATAGAATCACCTTCCAAATGAATATTGGTTAGCCCCAGTTCTGTTGCAAACTCCAGCGCCTTGACAGCCGCCATGGCTTCAATACAATCGGCCTCCAACATTGCCGGGATTTGTTCCGAGAAGGCAGCTATCGGCTCACCACGCTGATCACGAACGATGACCCCCACACCACATGACTGCTGATTTTTGAAAATGGCCCCGTCAAAATTCACCTTAACAAAATCCCCTACCGGCGGACTCCACCTCTCCAGACCATAGCCAGCTTGAAGACCCTGCATATTAGATTGTGCCTGCCTAAAGTCTTGCAGCAAGCCACACACCATCTGAATAGTTGACACCGCCGAACGCTCAATACTAGTGAATATGGCTTCATTCCGAGAAGACCACACACCCCAACAAATGGCAAAAAACAACCCCAATGTATCCGCATCAGAACTCCGCCCAATTTCATATGCCCAACTCATAAAATCAAGACCAACTCCCTTATCTAGCACAAAGATCAGCGGGCTGTGATGCCACACCTCCTGCGCCTTCGAACAGCCCCAAAAACAATGCATTAATGTTTCTGGCCCATCACCACAGCAAGTACATGTATCATCCATAATCAAATGCCGATGCCGAAGTACAGATTTTATTGGTAAAATATTGGAGCAGCACTTCCATGCAAAGACCTTGATCTTATTGGGAATCCGAAGATGCCAGACCCGCTTCCAAAACCAGGTAGCATGTTGCACCTCGGATCCAGACCCTCTCCCCTCCCTTTTGTGGGCTGGTCTGGCTTCCACTGTATATGCTGTTTGATACATTATGAATGCCCCTGTGAACATGGCTGGAAGGTTATTATTACTTTCAAAATAGGAATATATATTGCAAGTGAAGCCCGTGTTTGACTTATTTATTTGTTTATCTTTTTGGCTGAAAATTGCTTAATTTACGTTTCATGTCAAAAATATATTGATGATAAAAAAAAGTGGTTAGACATCCTCAAGTAAAGCATGTGGAAGACCAAAAGAGTTATACTAGTTCATGACCACTTAATAATATACAAAGCTGACATACTCGATTGGTCCCTGTTGGTCTATTGGCCCGTCTACTGTGTATCATACAACGTAATCACTGACAACCAAACAAGGAAAGGGTGTTGTATTTTACTCAGTTAATGATAAAAGGTTAGTTGATATATAATTCTCTCTCCATGTATATACGCACGCATAAGAAAATCCAAGAGAAGCACATTAATATTTGTGTACAAATAATGGTGTTTTTTCTTGGGTGTTCCAAATAGAAGCCTGGATCTTCCTGTTCTGTCACCGTATGTGGGTTGGCATAATTTCGATTAGAGTGGCAATTTTGACCCACATCTTTGAATCTACCCACGCCCACCTGTAATTTATGGATTTAAACGCGCTTGTTTATCAAGCGGGTTATAATTGGGTAATATATATGGGTTTGTGCGGGCTGGTATTGGGTCATTGAAAAAATTAGAGGGTTGTTATTAGTTCTTAATTTCTTTCGACTCTTCAATTCTCATTTTTTTTAATTACATTTATTTCCTGAAATATAATTTTATTAAAGGACAATCTTTAATGAAACACCAACTCACCAAATAAAGACAATTTTATGATATCATACTCACCTACCTCCCCCACCTAAACGTATTCCTCACTCATCTAAACCCAATGTATTCTTCTTCATCAACGTTCCTCTTCATCACTATCCTAAATTCAATGTATTTCTCTTCATCACCGTCCTAAACCCTAAACGTATTCCTTTTCATCACAATCCTAAACTCTGAATCAGAAACTAGTGACTGAATTGGAATGGATGTTTGTTATATTGAATTGGAATGGAAAAGAGTGAATTGAGGGTTAATTTACATAGTATTGAACAAATGATGTTCGGCAACACAGTGGTGAAAAAATTATTTATACTCGGCAACACAGTGGTGAAAAAATTATTTACGTTCGGCAACCCAGTGCTAACAAAATTGTTTATGTTCAGCAGTAGAGTGTTGAACCAATCCTTGGGCAGTCAATCGGTCGGATGATCAGGTGGTCAATTGGTGGTGTGATTTTGGTTCAATTTTACAACAATGATGCAATGGTTTTGATAAAATGGACACTGTCGTTCACTGATTTCGAATAAATCAAAGAGAGGGACCATTATCGTCGTCGTTATTCAACAGGAGAGGGAGGGAGATGGACCGTCATCGTCGTCGTTATTCAACAGGAGAGGGAGGGAGAGGGACCGTCTTCAGCCATGATAGATAGAGTGTGCAAAATTAGATAGGTGTGTACTTGGGTGTGATGATATTATGAATAGGGATAAATTTAATATTAAGTGGACTGTTAAAAGAAATTCTATTAAAATTTAAGATTTATGGTAGGGATTTAAAGAAATTAGGGGTTCAAAGAATTAAAGTAAGTGCTAACAGCAGCCCTAATAAATTAATACAAACATGCAATGCTGATAATTCAACCTCGCGCTAACCACGATCAAACAACATTGTTAACCACTCCACCACATGTTCACTTGTGCAACTTAACTACGTTCATTTTAGGATAAATTACAAATACACCTTCTGAGATTTATTTAAAGTACAGTTTGTCTTCTGTGATTTAGAAAATTACAAATACCCCCTTATTAGAATTTTTTATTTAACAGAATTAACTAAAAAAATGAAATTCATAATTGCTCTCCTATACAATAATAAAATTACCTAAATTATAAATTGAAACATATTTATAATATCATTAAAAACTGTTAATTGACTTGATGATTTATTAATAAAAAAGACAATTTGTTATAAAATTAGAAACCTTAGAGAGTGGAATATAATTTCTAAAATTACAGAAGGCAATTCATATTTTAATCAAATCTCACTAATTGTATTTATAATTTACCTTTATTTTATTTATAGCAATTCTGATTAGGACATGTTGTCTCTCCTCTCTTTGTGCTTGTGCACAAGCACATCTATATATCTACATAGAAAAACAAATATATATTTGATATAAATGTGTTTAGGTTGGTTTTTATTTTTATTTTTTATTGAATGTTATTATTTTTATTTAAATTTCTTCAATTTAAATTCTAATAAGAAATTATTTTTTATTTTATTCTTTTATTCTTCTAGTTTTATTCTTGTCCCTTCTTTTGAAAATGTTATATCGTATTTTTATTTTTATGTATTTATTTTTTTATCATGATTTATATCTAAAATTTTAAATCGACCCGATATCTTTATATAAAAAATGGTTATGTTGATCCAAATCATAAGATTTGGAATTTTTTAAAAATACATGACTATATATATGTAATTCTCTAAAAGTTATTTCTGACATTTTTTTGTTAGCAAAAAAATTTTTTTTAAAAAAAAAATTGCATATGTTGGAAAAATGAGTTCAATAATGTAAATGGGTTGGTCGGGTTGAAGTGCCCAATCCGTACCCAAATCAACCCAACCCGTTTAGACCCATTTAGTAAATGGGCAGGTTGAATTGAATTGTCTTATTACACAACCCATTTTAACTTGCCCGTTTGCCACCTCTAGTTTCGATGCCAATTTTATTGATATTTTAGGCTCATAGGTGTAACAGATTATTCATGAAAAAATTAAATTTATTTGCTAATTGTGATCTTATGATTTTGTTAAGCGGATGGATGGTGGATTAATTTTTTTCAGTCGGCTAAGTTCGGACGGATGACGGATGGGAGGTCACCCGATCTAACCTGATCCGCGAGCACTCCTAATATAGGGCAAATTATATCAGTAATTTCAACATTTTAGCACTTGACTTTTTAGTTTTTACAATTTCAATTGACTCAATTTTAACCTTTAATTTTAGATTTTGCTTCAATTTGATCTAATTAGTGTCATTGGGGTTTTTGAATTTTTTTTCTTCTTTGAATTAATTGATGTTAAATCATTGAATTGATCAAGTTTACAATTTTACTGCTTAAAGTATAACACATTGCTCACGTGCGCATTTGTCACAAAAAAATGCTAACAATTTGAAGTAATCGGACCAATTTGAGACAATAAAAAATTCATGGTCAAAATTGATGGAATTGAATATGTAGGGGTTAAAATAATACAAAGACCAAAGTATGGGGACTAACAGTGTAATTGCAATGTGAGAGAGATAGAGAGGAGAGTGATAAGAATTAAAAAACCGATGCATTGTTGTAGTAGTTTTTCCAATTTTTAAGTAAGAAAGAAAAAAGCTACTTTGTGTTGTATTATTTGTGTATATAATTGTAGACACCCCATTTTCGACCGACCTTAAGACTCAGACGTCACCGATTGAGCGCTCGGTGATGTTGCATATCGTGCTCGTTCAGAAGTCTCAGAGTCGCGGCCGTGCGCCCTGCCTCCGGACTTCCGAACTCTCTTCTGTGCCTTGTATAGACGTCCTCGAACGCATCCCGGGGTGAGGAGTGCGAGTCCCCCCCGTTCTGGTTCGCTTGTGGGTCTACTACAGTTCAAGGACTCCAATGTCACGGTTCTTAATCTTGAACCAAAGAGTTCAAATCCGGCAAATCGTTTTGAGAAAACAGATTTTTTTGAAAGAAGTGCCAAACATGGACTGCTTTGCCAGATACAGAGTCGCCACCTAAATATTTTGTTTTTGGGAAATTTAGGAAACCCTGACTCGGTGCCAAAGGCCACGTGTCCGTCATCACCAAAGTTGCCTCGGCTCGGGAACTTGGGTACGATTGGGGAAGGTCACTTCGTGAGCACCCCTGCTCGCCCGGTCAAAGACCGGCCTCTACTAACCATGATATCTGTTTTTGAAAACATTGTGTGTTCTTATTCCGGTTATTAGCCTAGGTTACTATGTGATGCGCACAACATACAAGTATAGACTGAGTCGTCTGAATTGGAACAAGACACTTCGTGTTTGTTTGTTTGAAAATGGTTTGATGGTGCTACTCGCAAGTAGACTAAGACGTGGATTTGCCACCCTCGGGTGGGCTTTAGGAAACAATGGTTTTGCCACTATCTAGTGGGCTTAAAACAAATATTTGATGAATTGTCCCAATTCAAGTAACTCAACCTCCACCCACAGGCATTCAAGGCAGTTATATCACATAAGCACATAGTCTCATGGTAAGCATGCTATTCATGGCAGTCACTCACACGCGTGCAAGGATGCTAAAGCATAAAACTCACCGAGTACTCCAAGCCAAAACAAAAGCTAATTAGAAATCATGCATGATCCTAAATATACAGAATTGCCTAATGCAACACACGCAAAAATGCAAATTATAGCAGGCTCGGCTATTCTAAACATGGTATATGGAATGCTACAGCTAACATGTATTCAATTTGGAATTGAAATACAAATGCAGTTTGTATGATGCGCCGAGCCCGGTGCGTGCAAAACAGATGAATGATGCAAACATGCTGTCATACTGTATGCTAATTGAAATATGCCCTATATCTAACCATTGTAAGCGGGTAAACAAAAGGGAAGAAAGAGGTGGGGTTGGAAGACATACATCACACTCACCCACACTTATTACAATTATGCCCTCGCACAGAGGGTCCGAATAAATAATACAGTCCGAAATGAAAGAATAGTACAGTCCGAAATGAAAGAATAATATACAAATTCCTAATTAATTAACAAATTAACTAAGAAAAACTGTAAACTGGCATGCAAGCCAGGGGCTGCCTCACTTCCGCTGAATGATGTATGCTGGGCTGCCTTTTTGGAAATCCACTGGGATGCCCCAATTAACCTCTGTTTACAATGTTTCTCGAAATGCGTGTCAAGCCTCGGAAGACTGCTGATTCTTGATATGCTGCAACAGAGAGCAGGAAAGGGGCATAGCAATGTATTTCACAAATATATGCATGCCTCGATCCTCGTGCCACCAATTACGCATCTCGATGCATGATGACCGAGGAGTCGGATTGCACAACTCAATATAGGATGAATGCAGATAAATGCTACAACAAAACCTAACTCCATCATGGGTAATCCGGAGTGTCGGTGACTTGGGAATTGAGACCCGTTCCGTTACTCGGAGTACGGAACGTGCCTCGTTTCCCGTGCTCGGGCTAACTCCTATCCCGAACACGATGCAATATGCATGATATGTATGAAATGCAACTAATATGCAATCCTAACATACACAATGTCATGGAATGACATACACGCTATACGAGGTAATATACAACCGGGCATACACGATGCTATGGATGAAATGGCATACGCAATGCAATAATGGGCTTACACTAACATGAGAGAGCCTCAGCCACACTCACACGGGAGGCCGATGGATGAGAATAAAGTGCCTCGAAATGCGTGCACACGGGCACGCAAATCGAGGAGATGGCATACGCAATGCAATGAGACTAAAATGGCATACAAAATGCAAAATGGACTTACACTAACATGAGTGAGCCTCAGCCACACTCACATAAGAGGCCGATGGATGAAAAATGAGATGCCTCGAAATGCGTGCACACGGGCACGCAAACCGAGACAATGGCATTAAGGCATGAAATGACATAGAAAATGATATGCAAACATGCCAATGGAATTTCAGCACTGAAATATGGGGGAAAATAGTCCCGAAAGATGGTGAAATGACGCCAAATGCAAGGAATGGTCCCGAAATGCAAATTTAGGCACCCGAAATGGCCTATAGCCATGCAATGCATGCACGATATGGACATGGAATGAAAATGCAGTAGCAAGGCAGCCCCAAAACAAGTATTTTCCAGTCTAAAACATGGCCAAACAGCAAGCATAGATAGGGCAACAATGGCATGCAAAAATAGGGGCCAAGAGAGGGGTATTGAAGTAGATGGTAAATGCAAAGCCCAAACAACAAAACACCCTTCTACAACACTGAAGAGAGACCAAAAATATGAACATTTACAGTAGATGACATCCCCCAAATCAGTATGAAAACATGCCAAAAATGTCATGCAAGATGAGGCTCAAAAGAGGCTATATCATGAGGTATACAAAATAAACACCAAAAAGCCAAAGACCCTTAATAAATCATGTCAAGAAGGTCAAAAAATGACCACTTTCAGTTCTGATCATGGCCGAAAACAGAAGCTAGATAAGCCAAAAAAAGCATGCAAAAATGGGGGCCAAAGAGGGGTATAATGGTAAGTACAACATGGAGGCCCCCAATAGTGGTGATCCCTTCTACAATGTTGTAGAGGGACCCAAAATAAGCTTACTCACAGTTCATGACATGCTCCAAAACAATTTAAATATAGGCCAAACAAATCATGCAAATTTACGGTAAATAGGAGAGATTATGAAGCAAGTGCAAGATAGGGGGCCCAAACAGAGTTAAGCCCTTCTTCAATGTTGAAGAGGGGCTCAAAATAGGCCCTATTACAGTTTACATCATGCTTGAAAACAGATCACACATAGGCTAGAAAAATCGTGCAAGATAATGGCATACAAGAGGGTATTGAAGCAAGTGCACAATGGGGGGCTCAAACAGGGTTGAGCCCTTAATGAAACAAGAAAATGAGCTCAAAAAAATGACCTTTTCAGTTTTGGTCGGAGCTCAAAACAGCAAGCAAATAGGCTAGAAAAATGGAACAAAAAAAAGCACAAAAGAGGGAAAATATTGCTTACCCTTGAAGACCAAACTTTGACAGCATTTTGGACCAAGAAGAAGAGCCCCTAGCCTCTGCAAATCAGCTGCAAAATGTCGGAATGGAGGAAGGAAGGAGGATGCTATGGGTTGTAGTGTAAAAATGGTCCAAGAATAAAAAGGTTTTGAGGCTTGGAATCTAGAGAGAGAGAGATTCAAAGCAAGAGGTTCAAAACAAAATTTCTAACCCTTAAATCAGACCTGGGATTCTGTATATATAGGCAAAAGAGGCTGGAAAAGAGGGGGAAAAAAAAGGGGGAGAAATATTTCAAGTTTCCCTCCAAAAATTGGCCTAAAGAGGGATATAAAGGCAAGTGGTAGCTGCTGATTCCAAACGACCGAGAGCCCTTCAACAAAGTTGAAGAGTGGCTCAAAATAAGACACTTTTTAGTTTACGACCAAGTCCAACACAGCCCACAAGTATACCTAAAATACCGTGCAAAAAAAGGCCTAAAAAGAGGTAAAGAGGCAAGTGACAGAAGGAGGTCTCAAACAAAGAAAAACCCTTAATCAAACATGAAAAGGGACTCAAAATATGACTATTTCTAGTTTGGGTCGGAGCCCAACAATGCTTGCAAGTAAGGCTCGGGGGCCAAAACGCGCAGTCCGGGGCCCCGAAAACTGACTGCTGGGCACCGGGAGTGGTGTTCGACCACAAAGTTGGTCTCTCGGACCACAGTGTCCCTCAAAAGGGAGGAAATAAGGTATGTGCCAAAAACCGGAGCAAACGGAGGTGGTTAGGCGGTCCCGAACCGAGGCACACGGCCTGACGGCTTCGAAAACCGGGAACCGGGCTCCGAAATGGGAAAAATGGCCTGCGACCACGAAACGTAGCCTATGGCCACTGAGAGATGATCTACGAGACCTCTCCCTCCCCTCAGGAAGGGAAAACAGAGAAAACCGAGCTTGGTTCGCAAACCGAGGCAAGGCACAGAAAAGTCCGGAAGTTCGGAGGCAAGGCTCACGGCCGAGACTCCGCAACCTCAGAACGAGCACAGTATACAACATCACCAAGCGCTCAATCGGTGACGTCTGAGTCTTAAGGTCGGTCAAAAATGTGGTGTCTACACCTTGCCTCGGTTTGCGAACCAGACTCGGTTTTCTCTGTTTTCTTTCCTGAGGGGAGGGAGAGGTCCTGTAGACCATCTCTCAGTGGCCGTGGGCTACATTTCGTGGCCGTAGGCCATTTTGCCCATTTCGGAGCCCGGTTCCCGGTTTTCGGAGCCATCAGGCCGTATGCCTCGGTTCGGGACCACCCAACTATCTCCGATTCCTCCGGTTTTTGGCATGCATCTCATTTACTCCCTTTCGAGGGACACTGGGGTCTTAGATACCCACTTCGTGGCCGAACACCACTTTCAGTGCTTAACGGCCTATTTTCGGGACCCCGAACTGCGTGTTTTGGTCCCCGAGCATTCGTTTTGCATCGGTTTTCGTTCATTTTTGGCAGGTACCTCTGTTTTATCATAAGGAAGATCACTGGAGGGTGGGAGGCTAGTAATTGTCTCAGCAAGCAGTTATGCTCTTCCGGCGCCTCCCGGCGCCCGTTTTTCTCACTTCCGGGCTTATGTTGAACACGCTAGGGCCATTTTCTTCAAGCCAAAACCACATATTTGTGATGTACACACATGGGAGGACCCTAAAAACATATGGCCGGCCAATAACTCTCATTGACCCTTTTGAACCCCTCTTTGAATTGGCCTATTCTCTCTCCTGTTTTAGAGTTGTCAAATTTGAACCACAAGGTCTTGTTCAGCACACCTGGGAGGCCACCAATGTGTGGTGGCCGGCCAGCAAATCTTTGTTTCATTTTTGACCCTTGGCCGGCCGGCCATAGGGGGTGGCCGGCCGGCCACCTGCAACAAAAGCACATGGCCGGCCATGCTCCTTGGGATGTGTTCCTTACAGCTGCACAGCTGTTTCCCCCAGAAAATATCTGTATCCGGGGGATATTTTAGGAGGGAAAGCTTGGGTGCATTTCCCTCCACCTTTACACCCCTCCTTTTGTCCATATAAGCCAGCCAAAAACTTGTCTTAAGGGTTAGAAAATTTTGCCTTCAAGCATACACACACCTATCCCTCTCTATCTCTCTCAAACTCTCAAGTTTAGTGCCATTTCTTGATCATCATCAAGCCCCACCATCACCACTCCATTTCCAGCAGCAAGGAGAGGTTTTCAGAGGCTTAGAAGCAACATTTCTCAAGTCAAGAAGCAAAGAAAGAAAGGTCTTCAAGGGTAAGTCTCAAACTCCCTCTTTTACACCACTTTCTTGCCTCTTTTCTTAAGCCTACTTTCTCACTGTTTTGAGCTCCGACCTTAACTGAAACTAGGTCTATTTTGAGCTATTCTTCATATTTGTTCAAGGGCTCAACCCTATTTGAGCCCTCCATCTTGCACTTGTTTCAATATCCTCTTATATGCCATTATTTTGCATTGAATATTTGGCCTATGTGTGATCTGAATTGGAGCATCTCATGAACTGATATTGTACTTATTTTGAGGCCCTCTTAAACATTGAAGAAGGGCTCAACCTTGTTTTCATGCTCCATATGCCACTTGCTTTGAATCCATGTTTTACCCTTGTTTTTGCATGCTTTTTCTAGCCTATGAGTGATCTGTTTTCGAGCATAATGTAAACTGTGAGTGGGCCTATTTTGATCCCCTCTTCAACATTGAAGAAGGGATAAACCCTGTTTGGCCTCTCTATCATGCACTTGCTTCATAATCTCTCATATTTACCGTAAATTTGCATGATTTGTTTGACTCACATGTAGTCTGTTTTGGAGCATGTCATGAACTGTGAGTGAGCTTATTTTGTGTCCCTCTACAACATTGTAGAAGGGATCAACCTTGTTGGGGGTCTCCATGTTACACTTGTCATTATACCCCTCTTTGGCCCCCATTCTTGCATGCTTTTTTAAGCTTATCTAGCTTCTGTTTTCGGCCATCATCAGAACTGGAAAGAGTCATATTTTGATCTTCTTGACATATTTAATTAAGGGTCTTTGCTGGTTTGATGAATGTTTGGGGTACCTCATGTTATAGCCCTATGTATCCTCAATCTTGCATGACATTTTTAGCATGTTTGAATACTGATTTGGGGGATAGCATCTACTGAAAATGTTCATATTTTTAGTCCCTCATCAATGTTGTAGAAGTTTACTTTTCCATTTGGGCATCGCATGTATCACTTGCTTCAATACCCCTCTCTTGGCCCGTATTTTTGCATGCTATTGTTGCCCTATCCATGCTTGCTATTTAGCCCTTTTTGTGACTGAAAAATGCTATTTTGGGGGCTGCCTTGCTACTGTTTTGCATGTCATGCACCAATTATGCATGTTTAGTATGGCTGTAGGCCATTTCGGGTGTTTAATATCGCATTTCGGAACCTTTCCGTACATTTGGTGTCATTTCCCCACCTTTCGGGACTGTTTTGCATCATTTGTGAATGCTGAAATTCCATTTGCATGTTTACATATCATTTCCATGCCATTTCATGCTTTATGTCATTGCCTCGGTTTGCGTGCCCGTGTGCACGCATTTCGAGGCGCTTCATTTTCATCCGTCGGCCTCTTATGTGAGTGTGGCTGAGGTCCACTCGTGTTAGTGTAAGTCCAATTTGCATTTGGAGTGCCATTTCATGCTTTAGTACCATTGCCTCGGTTTGCGTGCCCGTGTGCACGCATTTCGAGGCACTTCATTTTCATCTCACGGCCTCTTATGTGAGTGTGACTGAGGTCCTCTCATGTTAGTGTAAGCCCACATTTCATCGTTTATGCCATTTTAGTCTCATCACATTGCGTATGCTAATTGCCTCGGTTTGCGCGCCCGTGGCACGCATTTTGAGGCACTTCTTTTTTATCCATCGGCCTCTTATGTGAGTGTGGCTGAGGCTCACTTATGTTAGTGTAAGTCCATTTTGCATTCTGTATGCCATTTTAGCATCATTGCATGCCTTAGGGCCATCGTCTCGGTTTGCGTGCTCGTCGGCACGCATTTCGAGACATCTCATTTTAGTCTCATTGCATATCATTTCCATGTCATTTCATGCCTTAGGGCCATCGCCTCGGTTTGCGCATCCGTGTGCACGCATTTCGAGGCACTTCATTCTCATCCATCGGCTTCTTATGTGAGTGTGGCTGAGGTCCACTCGTGTTAGTGTAAGTCCAATTTGCATTGCGTATGCCATTTCATGCCTTAGGATCACCACCTCGGTTTGCGTGCCCGCCTGGCACGCATTTCGAGGCATCTCATTTTCATAGCATTGCGTATGTTAGGATTGTATCTTAGTTGCATTCATGCATATCATGCATATTGCATCGTGTTCGGGATAGGAGTTAGCCCGGGCACGGGAAACGAGGCACGTTTCGTACTCCGAGTGACGGAACGGGTCTCAATTCCCAAGTCACCGACGCTCCGGATTACCCATGATGGAGTTAGGTTTTGTTGTGTGTTCATCTGCATTCATCCTATATTGAGTTGTGCAATCCGACTCTCGGCCATCATGCATCGAGATGCGTGATTGGTGGCACGAGGATCGAGGCATGCATATATTTGTGAAATACATTGCTATGCCCCTTTCCTGCTCTCTGTTGCAGCATATCAAGAATCAGTAACTTTTCGGGCTTGGCACGCATTTCGAGGAACATTGCAAACAGAGGTTAATTGGGGCATCCCAGTGGATTTCCGAAAAGGCAGCCCAGCATACATCATTCATCAGAAGCGAGGCAGCCCCTGGCTTGCATGCCAGTTTACCGCTTTCTCCTTTAATTTGTTAATTAATTAGGAATTTGTATATTATTCGGACTGTAATATTTCGGACTGTATTATTCTTTTATTCGGATTGTATTATTTATTCGGACCCTTTGTGCGAGGGCATAATTGTAATAAGTGTGGGTGAGTGTGATGTATGTCTTCCAATCCCACGTCTTTCTTCCCTTTTATTTACCCGCTTACGATGGTTAGATATAGGGCATATTTCAATTAGCATACAGTATCATAGCATGTTAGCATCATTCATCTATTTTGCACGCACCGGGCTCGGCGCATCATACAAACTGCATTTGTATTTCAATTCCAAGTTGAATACATGATAGTTGTAGCATTTCACATGCCATGTTTAGAATAACCGAGCCTGCTATAGTTGCATTTTTGCATGTATTGCATTAGGCATCTCTGTATAAACTAGGATCATGCATTGATTTCTAATTAGTTTCTGTTTTGGCTCGGAGTACTCGGTGAGTTTTATGCTTTAGCATCCTTGCATGCGTGTGAGTGTTGCCATGAATAGCATGCTTACCATGAGGCTATATGCTTATGTGATATAACTGTCTTGAATGCCTGTGGGTGGAGGTTGTGTTACTTGGAGTGGAACAATTCATCAAATGTTTGTTTTAAGCCCACTAGATAGTGGCAAAATCATGTTTTCTAAGCCCACCTGAGGGTGGCAAATCCACGTCTTAGCCTACCTGCGGGTAGCACCATCAAACCATTTTCAAACAAACAAATATGAAATGTTTTGTTCCATTTCAGGCGACTCAGTCTATACTTATTTGCTGCGAGCATCACATAGTAACCTAGGCTAATAACCGGAATAAGAGCATACAATGTTTTCAAAAACAGATATCATGGTTAGTAGAGGCCGGTCTTTGACCGGGCGAGCGGGGGTGCTCACGAAGTGACCTTCCCCAATCGTACCCAAGTTCCCGAGCCGAGGCAACTTTGGTGATGACGGACACGTGGCCTTTGGCACCGAGTCAGGGTTTTCTAAATTTTCCATTTAAAAAATATTTAGGTGGCGACTCTGTATCTGGCAAAGCAGTCCATGTTTGGCACTTCTTTCAAAATCTGTTTTCCAAAACGATTTGCCGGATTTGGACTCTTTGGTTCAAGATTAAGAACCGTGACACGAAGCCGAGTCCGAGCTGTAGCGAGGTCCCCCGCGGGCTTGTTACAATAATATGTGTGAAATTCTATTTACAGACCATTGTTTCTTTCAGTGCACACCATTTACTATTTTTTTTAAAAAAATTTCTATTGTATCCCTCAACTAAATTACTCTTTTAGACATAATTTACAAACACTAATCTCTCAGTTCACACACCTCAACAGCCACCATGGGCGCAACCACAAACACCACCATCACCATAGGCCATGATGACTCCCCTTTTCTTCTTCTTCTTCCTTGTCTTAGATTTAGGGTTTCAAGCTAGGAGGTCAGGGCTTGGGTTTAGGATAGCAGTAACGGCCGCAATCACCAACCCACTTTTCTTCTTCAAATCGCTCTCTCTCTCTCTCTCTCGTTGTATCGTGAACGTCGTATGGGTAAGAGGATTGCAAAGGTGGTGGGTTATGGTGGTGAAGAGCAAGGTTGGGGAAAGACTAGAGAGGAGCGACGGGGCCGGGGAGCTTGACTGCAGAGGTAATGGAAGGAGAGGACTTGGAAAGACGATTGCAGAGCGGCGACGAAAGAGACAGGCCATGGCGAGGGGGTGTTGGGAATGGTGTGGCGGTGAAAGAAAGCAGTTAGGGAGGGTTATTGGCTAGAGAGGGGATGTTGACAGATCTGTGGCAGTAGAGGCGTTGCAGTAGCGATGACGACGGCGGTAGCAGTGGGTGGTAATGTATGGTTACGGTTAGGGTTTGTGATAGGGAAGAAATGGGTATTTTGTAGGGGTGTAATTCTGGGCTGACTCAGCTCACTAACAGGCCTCACGGGCTCTTGCTAAAATTTGGGCTGAAAAGTTAAGCCCAGGCCCTGGCCTAGGCCCACTCAAAATAGGGCCGCGGGCCTAGGCTTGGTGCCTAGGCCAATAGCCGAGGTTGGTGGGCCTTTTTTTTTTTTTTTTTTTTTTTTTTTGCGAAAAAGAAATGATAGATATTATATATATAGATTATTTACGAGTGATAAAAAATAAAAGAAAAATTGTAATAGAGTATTTTAGTTAAGAGTAATGAGATGTTTAGTTATATTTCCTGTGGTGGTATGTAATTATGTATGACTTATGTTTTTTTGATTATGACTAAAACAAGTATGAAGTTATGTAATTTTCGTCTTTGTTTATGATATTATTTTAGTTATTATGATTCATATGAGCTATTTGATTATGGCTCATGTGGCATTTAGTTATGACTTTTTATGTTATTTTATTTATTTTTTTATTTTTAAAGTTATGACTAGGTATCAAGTTATGTCAATTTTTTTTTTACTTTAGTTATGACTAATTTTCTTTTGGAAAATGGCTCAGAGCTCGAAACTGAGAGGCTCGAAACAGCTCGATTTTTTTTTCCCCCTTTTCAAGCAAAGGAGCTCTGCACAAACAGAGGGAAGAGGAGAGGAGAAGAGAGGAGAGAGAGGAGAGAGAGAAGAAGAGAGGAGAAAGAGGAGGAAGAGGCAGCACCACCGCCGCCGATCGTCGCAGCACCACCTCCTCGCCGATCGTCGCAGTCGCAGCACCACCGCCTCGCCGATCACAGCTCGTTGCAGCACCACCGCCTCTGCCGCGCCTCCGCCCCTCCTCCGCCACTGGTTGATGCCCCCTCATGTCCAGTTCTCCCTTCTCCCTTTCCTTCTTTTCTTCTTCTTCTTCTTCTTCTTCTCCTCCCCTCTTCTTCTTCTCCCCTCTTCGTTTCTGATTGAACAAAAACACAGGGAAAAGGAAAAAAGGAAAAAAAAAAAACGACACCAAAACGACATCGTTTTGGTGTCGAGCCAAATTCGAGCCAAAGATTTCGAGCTACGTAGCACTGCCGTTTTCTTTTTAAGTTTTGATATTATTTTAGTTATGGTTAATGAGATATTTGGTTATTATGTAATGTTTTGTAGTTATGACTCAAAAACTATGAAATTATGCTATTTTCTTATTTAGTTATAAGTTGCGTACATAGTCTTCTCCCAAAAAAATGAAATGAAATGAATAATTTTATATATATCAAAATGAAACAAAATATTACAATCATTAAATTAAATAGATAACATTTAATGAATAATTTTTATTTCAAAATGAAATAAAATATTACAAAAATTTGTATCATTAATAAAACAGATATAGATTATTGATGATGGTAGAGAAATTGCATCACTATAGGTCAAGTACATCCAACTTAGGTTAGTACTTACTAGCGTACCAATCATTTGCATTATACTCCACTTCAATAATTTAATAAAAACATTACGAAATGAAATAGTGAAATTTTTTTTGTTGATCAATCATCTGAAGAGGCAGACAATTTACTCGCGTTGCCCAATGATATATTATCCAAATCACTTTGAATTCTCTCATTTTCACTATAATTTTGTCTTCTCGTAAGCGCATGAATATGATCTCTCGATATCATAAGTGCCTCAACCATTTGAGGTGAAAGTCTGTTGTGGTAATTGCTCTACACCCGTTCACCTGCACTAAAAGCTATTTTAGAAGCAACTGTAGAATATATGAACAGTTAGTATCACGGGACATCTGTGAAATCACAGGCCATATAGGTTTATTTTGTTTTCACCAATCCAAAATTTCAAAATCATTGTAATCATTCACTTGTGGGCTATCCAAATAACGTTATAATTCAAAACTACTTACGCTTGTATGTTGAGATATTCTTCTACTTTTGATTACTGAAAAAACACTTAATCTTTCACCTCGAGATGAGACTGGTGTAGTGTATGTAGGTGTATTTACAGATACAACTTCCTTATATTCTTCAAATAGTTTTTTGCATGTTTTCATAATAGGGGTAAGTTGTTTTTGATCAACAAAAATACGAGCTAAAAATTTTTGTAAACCAATTTCTTTACACAATATGATCAATTATGATGGCTAAACCTAAAAGATGAGGCAACGAATCAAAATATTTATCAATTTTTTTTTTTTTCATTGCAGTAATAATGGTTATATAAAACAAATGGTGAAGTAGGAATATATATGTAAAAAATAATTTTGTTGCAGTATAAAAAACTTGTAGAAAATCTTTATATAAGGTTACTTGGTACCAATTAAGTTTTGTGAGAACCAGCACTCCTCCTATTGATGTTGTTGCAAATAATAAATCTATTGTTTTTCTTTGTTTACAAGCTCTTTTTAACATATTATACGTTCTGTTAAATATATATATTACTTTGAATTCCACCTACTGTTTGTATCTAAAATTAATTTTTTTAATGGCATACTATAGAATGCCTTTGGGGTTTACCCAGCGCGCCCGACAGTTTAGACTCCCAATCTTTTGATCTAGTCTCACTAATGCAATGTGAATATAGAAGATGAGAGTTCAAATCCAGCAACTTTTGTAAACACCCATTTTGTTGCAAATATTTACTGAAAATAGACTACATCACTAGATCTTAGAGTCGTCATCTAATCTTTTGGAGAAATTAGGAAACCCGTGACTCATGCCAAAGGCGCTGTCTGTCATAACCAAAGTGTCTCAGCTCGGGAACTTAGGTATGAGGAGTGAAGGTCATTAATTGAGCACCCCTGCTCACCCGATCAAAAGATCGGCCTCTACTAAGTCATTATGTGATTTTTATGATCTATATATGCTCATATTCTGGTTTTTATTAGTGCTAACATTACTGTTTGAGGCAATCAAGTATAGATTGTGTCACTAATTTTGGTTATGCTTTGATTTCATGCATTTTGAAAAAGCATTTTTTGTACAAACTCAGAAACATAAGAATCAATCACATTCCAATACAAGCAACACAACCTCCGTCTGCTGACATTCAAACATATATTCAATTTAAGCACTTAGCCTCATGGTATAGTATTGAATATAACAAAGGACACACACACACATACAATATGCTAAAGCAAATAAATGCTCACCTAGTACTCCAAGGTGAGCCAAAAGAATAGGTTAGTATATGCATGATTCTATATGCAAGTAACTAATGCAATGCATACAAAATGATCCTATAGGTCCGACTTACTAACAAAATGATATATGTATCATTTCAAATCACGAGGTAGCACATATAATCAAGTTAGAAGGAATAAACCCACGGATGCCAATGAGTTGGACCCGAATGCATGAAAAGTGGATGCAAATCATGAATATGACAAGAATATGATAAATAAAACATGATGCTATACAAAAAATGTATAAATAAAAGGGATAGAAAGACGTGGGGTTGGAGGATTATTACAAAAGTTGCCTTGGCTCGGGAACTTAGGCCTCACAATTCGGACTCCCGTGGTTCTGAATCTAATCTCACAAGTGCAATGTGAAACTGATAAACACCAAACAGTCCAAATCTAGCAAATCATTTTGGAAAAACGATTTTAAATCAAATAATGCCAAAATTGGACTGCTTTGCCAGATAGAGAGTCGTCACCTAAATATTTTTTATTTTGGAAAAATTTAGGAAACCCTGACTCGTGCCAAAGGCCATGTGTCCGTCATCACCACAGTTGTCTTGGCTCGGGAACTTAGGTACCGGAGGGGAGGGGGAAAGGTCATGAATTGAGCACCCCCGCTCGCCCGATCAAAGATCGGCCTCTACTAATCATGATATGATTTTTTATAAACGTTATGTGTTCTTATTCCGGTTATTAAACTAGATTTACTATGTGATGTGCACAATCGAGTATAGACTAGTTTGTTCAATTTTGAACAATTCAACTCATGTTTGTTTGCGAAAATGGTTTGAAATTGCCACCTCAAATGGGCTTAAAGATGCGGTTTTGCCACCAAACACAGTGGGCTTAAAACATGATTTGCCATTCAACAAAGTGAGCTTAGAACTTACATTCGTTGAATCATTCCAATTCAAACAACAAGCCTTCATCCACAGGCATTCAAGCAGTTTAGCAAGTAAGCACATAGCCTCATGGAAAGCATACTAATCATGGCAACATTCACATTCATGCGAGTATGCTAAAGCGTAAAAACTCATCTAGTACTCCAAGCTTGGAAAATATGAGTTAGAAAACTATGCATGATTCCTAACTATACAAGATGCCTAATGCAACACATGCAATATGCAATTTTAATAGGCTCGGCTACTAATAGGGCATATGATCGATTTGATAACATGCGGTTAAACACGTATTCAAATAAGATATTGAAATGGCAATGCAGTTTAAATGATGCGCTGAGCCTCGGTGCATGCAATACGAATGAATGGGATGCACGCATAAGGTATGCTAATTGAAATATGCTCCCAATCTAACCATCAAAAGTGATTAAATAAAAGGGAGAAAGACGTGGGGTTGGAAGACATACACACATGCAGACACACTTATCACAACATTACGCCCTCGCGAAGGAGAGTCCGAATGAATAAGCTAACCAGCTACGCAAATTAAGCTAACTAATTATTACAAACCAAAACTAATTAACTATTCTAGCTAATTAATTAAATAATTACATCACATCTAATCAACTACTTAGCTAATTGATGGATTATAAGTCAATTGCAAGTAAGCTAAGTAATCAACTACTTAGCCCCGGGAAGTGATGGATATGCATGCGCATGCTCGATTTTACACCCGAAAAGCCACTGCCTTGCTGCTGCAAGCCTCTGTTTGCACATTTGATCACTGAAAAGTCTGTCAACTTCCAGAACACCTCTACTTCATCTTTCCATCACATTGTGCAAAAATTACTGATGGTCGACAAGAGGAACAAGGGGCTGGTTGGCTACCAATGGTGGCCGGTCGGCCATTGGTGGCGGCTGTCGGCCACTGCTGGTTTACACTTCCATGCTGTAACAGAGAGCAAAATAGTGTATTCTCACATGTTATTTGTATTGTTTAACCTCCTTATCATCACATAAGCTCAAAGGAGAGAAACTCTTGGCCCTCTAACCATCAATCAAGCAATTTCCATGCATGATGGCTAAGGGACCAAGTTTGTACAAGTTCAATGAATGCATAAACAAGACCAAAATGACCACCCCCCTATCATGCATGATCAAGGGTAATGGTGACCTAGGAAAATGACACATTTCATCACTTTGAGTATGAAATGTCCCATTTTCCTTGTGTTCAAATTAACGTCCGATTTGAACACATGCAATGCAACACAAAGAATGCTTATCTTGCACACTTTTACTTGCCAATTTTGTTTACTCATTTTAATTACCAAAACATTCCTTAATCCATTAAGTCCATTGGTGATTGTCCTCTAATGAAAAGAGGGATCAAACCACAACTTGCTTTGGGCATGAAAGAGACATTACACTATTGGTAATGAACCCCCTAAGGGATTAAACCATTAGGTGTAGCACTTACATTTCACACTCAAGCAAACAAGCGGTTTGAAACCACTTTCAAAGCAAATCAAAAGTGAAGAATTGAGGGGGGTTGCAGAGATTGTAAGTGCTGAAAATGAAGTGCAAAAAGCACCAAAATATGCAACCAACTCACACCAATGCTAGTTAAAGCCTTAAAACACTAAGCTAGTAAAGGAATTAACACTACAACCATGCCATGCAAGGCTCAAATGAAACAAATGACCAAAAATAGAGGCAAAACAACCCTAATTATTGTCTAAAACATGCTGGACTTAAGCCACAAAAAGCTAAAACATTAAGCTAATACATGGAGTTAACTAGACATGCAAACAAGACACAAGGAAGGGAGGCTAACCCCTCCAATTTTGGACTTCAAAATGAGATTTTTACCACTGACAAACCTCTGAAATTCAGTGGTTAAAAGGCCAAAAAAAAAAAAAAGTTGATTTGAAAGTGATGAATAAAAGCACAAAAGCTTAGCAAACTAGTAAGCAAGAACGATGAACCACCCCTCACTTGAAAATGGCCTCAAACCAACATTTTTAGGTCATAAAAACAGATGTTTTTTTTTGTTTTGTTCAAAACCACTCTCAAAACAGTTTAAAAAGATGAGAAAACAAGTGAACAAAGCAAGTAAACTACCTCTTGAAGAAAATAGCAACTCTAGGCACAAATCCAAGCTAAAACCACTTGCTAGAGCTCAAAACAAGTCTCAAGGAACCTTAGCTCAAAGAGAAGTAACTTTGATCAAGGTAGTGTATGTAAAAGTGTAGAGAAAACTAACTACAAAGCACAAAATTGTAAGAGAGAGAGAGAGAAATCTAGAGAGAGAGAATTTTGTTCCAAAATTGCTAACCTCCTAAAATGGGGGAGGAACCCTCTTATATATAGAAAAAACACTCCTTAAGCTTAGAAACATCCCACCATACACGTGTAGGCAGATGCAGCTCATTGTGCTAACAGTTGGCACAACTATCAACAAATATCTAGAAAAAGGCATTAGTGGCCGTCGGCCACCATTGGTAGCCAACTAGCCACATCTCTAGCCGACAACCATTATCCATGGCCGACAGCCTAAGGTGGTGGCCGACAGGTCACCTGTGAGACCCCTAACTTTTGTAAACCTTATTAGGTCCCTAAATTTTGAGTTATTATAATAAAGCCCTTAATTCGTTGATTGTTCGCAAATTAAACCCTAGAATCGAAAACGCATCACGGACGAACCCATACAAACCCTAATCGACCCTGGAAGCTTAGAAATCATTTCTAGCACTCTAACATTAATTATTTAACTCTCAAATTTTAGATTAATCGCTCTAAACCTTAACTTCTGATTTTCACAGTCTTCGTTTGGTTATTTACCTTTAAATTCAAAACAAGCTAATACAAACCAAATTATTTTTCCTAACACTAATTTATTAACTCTACACTTGAAATAGATACTTTAATTGAGCCCAAGCCCTCACATTTTTATTAAATCACAAATTGACCCCAAACAAGTACCATTATATATTTATATATACACTTGTACCCTAAAATCTTTTTTTAACATTATATTTTACAATTTCCAAGATTTGTACACAAAAAATATATATATATATATATAACAAGTCCATCAATTCACCATCACATGGCTAGCCATCATACCTCCTAGGCTATAATCATTGTACTTTAGTACAAACAAATCGCTTGAAATCTTGGAGCAATAATGACCTTGATACCTATAAAGATTTGCTATATATATATATATATATGAGTGTACTTGTAACTAGAATGGATTAAATTAGACTTAAGCCTTACTAGATCATAATTAAATACATAATTAAGGTCCTAATTATCCACTATTCCATTTCATTTAAACTAAATACATCTCAATTCCATTCCATTCCAACCAATGGGCATTTTGGACTTTTTACACCAATTTTATTATAAAAACACCACCGCCCTCCACATGTTACACATCTCATACACTCACACACCTACACATTTAGTTGAGAGAAAGAAAGAAGAGGAGGAGAGTGAACTTTGGTAGCAGAGGAGAGGAAAAGAGGAGACAATTGTGCAAACACTTCACTAGGCAATCAAGTAAGCCACAACACAACTCTCTCTTTTATTTTCCTTTTTCAAATACATGCTCTTAGAAGTTTTAAACATTCATTTCAGATGTGCTTTGATGGTATTCTTGTGTTAGAAATGAAAGAAGTTGAGCCTTGATTTTACCCTTCTTGTATTTCTCTTAATCGGTATAAGACTTCCTTTTTCCATATCAAACTCTCAAAATTTCCAAGGGCACACCTTCACCTTAAATTTCTGAGTTTAATACATATTATTTAGCACGTTTTCATCACATGAAAAGTGGAAAATTTTCCCTAGTTGACCTCTTTTCTCACCAAATTTCTATTTTCAAGAACTGTGCCAGAAAAATCTGTTTTTCATCCAACTTTCGAAATTTCTAGAAAAATGTATAAAAATCTTCTAGACCTCCATTTTATGTAAAAATCTTCCTTAAGGAGTTATCTTTCAACTAAAATTGGTTTCATTGAAAACGAGTGAGCGGTTTGTGAGAAAATCTGATTTTCGTAACGATCGACGAATCTGGACAGCGCTGGAGCATTTCTTAAATAACTAAAAATCTAGAAAAGCTATCACATTTCCGAAACATGTTCTGAAAACTAGATTGAAATCTCTACGAACCATAGGAAGGCTAGGTTCGGGAAATATCTGAAATAGCCCTTTTGATTTTAATCTTTAAATGGTATTAAATTTGGAAATTTAGTGTTGCATGGGTGTTTTATGCCCTTGTGTACATGAATATGCTTATTAGTTTATGATCATGTCTTGGTATGGTATTTCATGTGTTATGGTTATGTTCCTTATCTTCTTCATTTTAATGATGCTCATGCTTATGTGGATATTACTATCTTGTTGAGTTCGTTCTAACTTGACTTAAAACATTGATTTAAACGAAAAACTTAATTGGGATGGTATTAGGTTTTCGATCACTTGAATATTGAAGAAATGATAATGTGTCATGTATGGATTGATGGGATGTGCACCCTAATTGAAGGTTAAGTCTTGCGCAAGCGGTTGTCGCGTAAACCCTAGAATGGAACGGACATATTCAGACTCTTTACGATGATTTGATTGGTGAGATAAGGTTGGGTCCGGATGGGACATTCAGGAGGATAAAACTTTTTGAAAGGATAATGTTGGATTCAAGAGATAAAACCTTTTTCTTTCCGCTATCCCTTTTGAGGCCCTGCAGTTGGCGCTATGCGGTATATAACCGTTGGTAGGCATTCGAGGTTAGTTTTGCAACAAAGCAGCAAAAGGGGGAGTTCCTGATAGTCCGGTGTCTAATTTTTGTGGTTGGGAGGATGAAATCTCTTTGGGGGATTTCTAGAATACTAACCACTAACATTATAACCTTTGTTATCTATTTGAATGACATGTTCCTTCCTCTGTTATTAAAATTGTTGTTATTAACTTGAACATCATGCTTCACTACTTGCTCGTTGTAAATATGATGGTGTATTGGATTGGGAAAAAGGGACGGGGTGTGTGTGCGTTTACTGGGCATTCAAAGCTCATGGCATTTTATGCCAGGTATTGAAGACTATTAGACCGGTCGAAGGCAAAGCTGAAGCATTTGAAGACGTACGGCTACCCCTAGGAGGATTAGAAACTAGTTTGTAAACGTGTTTGAGGTTGTAAGTGATAGATCTCATGTTATATTTAAGACATGATTTGTAATTTGTATATATATAACATTTGTAACCTATCCTTACACCCCGTCTACTCATGTAGGCCTTGTGCTAATACCTTGTCAAGATCTGTAAAAAAGGTAGCTTTGCTATCTAAGGTGGTTGGACTTTGAAGGGAGGCTATTTTGACTCCTCCGACCTTCTTGGAATCTTGTTTGGTTATTATCCAAAGGACTCATTAGTGACGTTTCCTACTCTTGTAACCATAGATAAACCCTGTATTTAATGGTTCATATATTATCTGATGTTCCTGACTTTTGGGGCGTCACATCACCAAAGGTTCCAGGCAAGAAATAACAAGGTTTTGGTCCAAAACAATGCATAAAGCAGATAAGGTTTAAAGGCTCAAAAGACAGGGCGCTCCGTCGAGGACTTCGAGCACTCAAAACAAACACATGCAATTACAATCACCACATGCACAAGTGATGACGTCCAAGTCTTGAGGATGGTCAAAAATGGGGTGTCTACAATATGATCATATTGGGATTCCTTGCATTCGCCTTAGCCATATTGACAAATTTTCTCGCTCCATCCAAATACTCATCTGATACTCTAAAAACTTTAAATTATTATTAATTCCATCTAAACCAAGTGAGTAGCTTAACATTTGAAAGCATATTTATGGTTGTGTTTGGAAATAAACCTTAGAAAATGTACCAATTATATATCCATCTTGAACTTTCTACTTGCTAAGAAATTGCATCTACAAAACCGCTCAAACTAGTTACGTGCATCAATGCTCAAAATGATTAGCAAATACACTAAGATGGTATTTTAGAATTTCAATTTCCTATTAATGGTTCTCAATGTTACATTTGCATAGTATTGATACATATCTTTAATAATTTAAAAAAGAAATGGTAACTAAATTATTATGTATGTGTGTGTGTGATATACATAGTTTTCATGAAAATGAATTACATAATTAATACCCTGAAGCTACATAGTTATGACAAAATAAATTCATTTAGAATTTACAAACTAATTAGCTATGAGATTATTTAAGTAGATGCCTGGCTAAAGATGGAATTGAACTCAGAATGTTAACAGCATATTGTATACTTATAATTCAGCCCAACACTTAGGCTACCTATCCATGCTCCACAACTTGTACAAGCACTTAATTTAAAAATTACTATAAAGTTTTAGTACAACTTGGACTTTGAGATACATTTAGTACAATCAATAGTATAAATGCACAATGTTATGGGAAAAAGATAATATAAGGGGTCACATAGAAATTGCTAGCAAGCTAAACCCAATTTCATAACAAAGGCATAATGAGGTATTTAATTTGAAGTAGGCTTGCCCCTTTTTTCTTTCTCACTTTATTTTTATTTTTGTTGTTTTTGTTTTTGTTTTATTTTTGTGCTTGTATCCATCTTGGAAGAGAGCGAATGGAAGAAGGGTTTAAGAGAGGAGTTATCATGATTATATGTGCACATGCACACACACAAATGTTGTCATGTCCTAACTGTGTCCACATCCCATTTTCAAAAAATTCAACATAGTGAAAATTTTGCATTGTGTCTTCATAGCTCTTAACAGTCTAAAGCTTCTTTTTTGTGCTTGTATGCATTTTGGAAGTGTCTAAGTTCACACCTCTTAACAATCTAAATTATTCCTACTGCTTCTTTTTTTTTTACATGTGTGTGTGTGAGAGAGAGAGAGAGAGAGAGAGAGAGAGAAAGAGAGGGGGTATATAGTAATTCTTTATTGAAAACATTTCTCTATTTCTTTGGTAATTGGAACCAAATCATAACTAATATGTTTCTTGGTTGGACCAAATAAATTGATCTACAAAATTTACTGAAATGATTATTAACTTTTCTCCCTCCCTCCTTTTCCCAACCATGAAAAAAATATGATTATAGAAGGTAAAAGTTTCAACAGTAAGAACAATGATGAATACACTTATACCAAGTCATAATGATTCATATCAATGCCAATGCTAACAGAACAATCAGTTAGAAAATCCATTGATCATAATCAACAAACTAGTTTAATATCACATATAAATCAAGCAAATTCAATACTGTGACCTTTTATCTTCCAAATTCAAATTCAAACTTGTTGATAATCAGTGAAATCTTGATTCCAAGTTGAGAGAAGAATAATGTATTTAAGGAGAAAGTTAGAGACATAGACTAATATTGTCATGACCTGAACCCACCCCTATGGATTAAGGTCATAACCGGTCAGTAGTCAAAAGATCACTTACGGCCCCTAACGATACTTAATTAAATTCCAACAGAGTTAAGAGGCCAAAACGGAAACAATTTAAAACTTTGTCCATAAAGCTATGCTTATATGCATTTCATAACATTTCACATAAGTATTCGTTAATAACTCACACCAGAAGGAATGTTAAGATATAAACTTTACATAACAGGATCATTTGAGTCATAATCAGCCAAACCTAAAAGCTTATGTACAAAGGTGATCCAAAGTTTTCGCCGACGTTAGCAAAAGCACAACGACGAACGAAAGGGCGAAAACAAGTCTCGTACGTGAGACATTTGGGCTGACTCCACAAAACTTGACTCTTCTCACATGACTTCACCGAGGCTGGGTTTGCACATCTCTTGGCTCACCTACAGACACATGAATGAGTGTGAGCGAAAGCCTAGTCTATAATATCAAATAAAGGAAACACATGAATGAAATTCGAAACGGATGCACATATATCAAACGGCCTTGGGCCCGTCTTTGATTTTATCTAGTACATTAGACGGCTTCAAGCCCGAGCATACCAAATGGCCTCTGGCCTATTTCATCCATGTCAAACGGCCTTTGGCCTAATCATTTATATCTAACGGCCCCTGGCCCAATTATTCATGTCAAACGGCCTTTGGTCCAATCATTTCTGTCTAACGGACTCTGGCCCAATCATTTATGTCAAACGGCCTTCGACCCAATCATTTCTGTCTAACGGCCTCTGGCCCAATCATTCATGTCAAACGGCCTTTGGCCCATTTCATTCATATCCGACGGCCTTTGGCCCAATCAATCGTATCCAACGGCCTCGGGCCCAATCTTATAGCATAACAGATATTTGTCAACAATTCAAATTAACAAGCTTATGAGACTTATAAAGGAATAAGCAATAGGACAAATAACATACTTCAAAACATCTTTACTAAGATATTACTCATAGTGATCTGCCGGTGGATTTGCTCTGGTGCTTGACCCTACACATTTCATGAACATAATGGGTCACAAACGATTCAATCCGTTCTTAATTCATACATTCCTCTTAGGCTTCTCTCTTACTCTTTTAACTCATTTACAATGCTTAATATATGCCTAAGAGTACTTAGAAATGAAAAAGAACGAAAAATGAAACACAAAACATCTTTACAAAATTTCTGAAATAGGGCTCCCCGCTCGAGCGGACCCCTTTGGTCTGCAAAAGTACTGGTTGCCTTATTTTTACGCTCGAGCGTGACTATGGATGCTCGACCTGAAAGTCAAACTATGTGGCTTGGCGCTCGAGCGTGAATCTCCCCGCTCGAGCGGATATCAATGTCTGCAAAAGTTCTGGGAGTTAGCATTTCACGCTCGAGCGGCGGTTCCCACGCTCGAGCGGACATGCCGAATTCTGGAATTTCTAGAATTGTTCTTGGAGTTTAAACCCAATGTTTAAAGGTTCAAAGCTCATGTTTTGGACACAAAAACATGGAAACACATTACATAACATGAGGACAACAACAATATGAGGCCAATTGCTCAATTTCATGGTCCCTTTTCCAAAATCATTTTGAATTCTTTACATAGTCCCAAAACATGTGCATTCAACTTCATACCAATTTCATATCTTCATTAATCATGCATGCAAGTCAATTCTTGACTCCAATTCTATTCCGAATGGTACTAATGACACCTAAAATCATGAAACTCATGAAAATCATATATTCATGTAAGATTTGGTGCTCAATTCTATTTGTTCTACATTGTTCATACTCAAATATGCAAATTCATAGAAATTCTATGCATGCATGTACATATAAGCCTTAAATTCTTCAATTTCATCTCAATTTATGTTCTTGATTACCCAACTAGCTTGAATACACAAATTTACAAACTTATACTTATGAATTTATGCTCAAATGCTTACCTAGGAGCTCTAATCACCCAAATTATGGTTAACCCTTGAGTTGATCTTCAAGATCTTCAAGCTCCTTGTTCAATCTCTAAATTGAGCTCCCTCTCTCTCTCTTTACAATCGGCACACTCTCCCTCTCTAGAGGGTAATCTCAGCAAATATGAGTTCAAAACCATAATATGAGGCTATATAGGCCTTTATATAGGATGGCCTAATCAAATTTGATTTGGGCTAAGTAATAGAGTTTAATTTAATCGTTCTGAATCTAATTATTTCGTTCCGAATCAGTTTTCAATTAAATTTCACCATAGGCACTAAAAATTACGCCAATTACAATGGCGTGGTCAATTTCGGTTTCTGTGGCCGATAAGGCCTTTAATTGTCAGTTTATAACATAAATTGAACAGATTTTCCTATGGTGAACAGATATAAAATCAAAATCACATATAATCATATTAAACGCATAATCACAATCATAATTAAGGTTAATTAACATAATACAGAACAGGGTTATCACAAATATATAGATAAGAAAAATGCAAGACAATAGGACAAGAAAGGAGTTGAAGATGCAAAATTTGGGAAAAGAGAGTCAGAAATCTCGTGCGGAAAATTTCGTTCATCACATCCCCTAATTGGTGATGCTGCGTTGGCACTACTACTATTTCAATAATTAGTAATTCTATATATAACTTTAAGAAGAAAAAAAGTAAAGGAACAATAAAACATTTGCATGACCTCATGATTACATAACATAAAATATAAATAAATAAATCTTGCAGCATTCTTATTTATTGCCAACATGCCCTAATCTTGCAGCATGCTCCCTTTAAGATAAAAGAAAAAAAAAAAAAAAAAAATCAAATCAAATCCTTTTATAGCATAAGATAGGCTTTTAAAGTGGAGACAATGTTTGCATTGCGCCACAAAATAAAAGGCAAAAGTACGGATATTTGAACAAATTTGGAGCATGACTTGTGTACTCAGAAACCGTATACCCTTTTTTTAATGGCATAAAATCCTTCATTTTTGTTAAAAGATTCGAAGATCTAGCTTGAAGGACTAATTCTAATTTCTAATTAATAAATAAGTATGAAGGTGATAATTTAAAAAATCTGATGGCCATGAAGACCACCGATAGTTGTTGTCATATGAGGGACCTTCTTAATGAACCGGAAAGTTTGCATACACCTCATCATTACATTGCAACTTAGAGAATTTCCATAGTGCTATCATGATGGTAATGAACTTCACTAAAACTGTGGTAGATTACAATATTGGAAATGTAATCAGTAATTGAATTGCCAACATATTAATCAATTAGAAACTAAGTACAAAGCTCACACTGTATTACAATTGATTCTGATCTATATATTGTTGGAACAATCTTCTGTGTAAAATAAATAACTTGAAACCAAATCAAACAAATAAAATAAATTACTTACAAAATTTATTTACCGAAACAACTTAACAATAAAACGATCAAGTCGAGTGTGTGACACTCTATCCTTAAGACAGATTCGTCCCGTTTCGGTGCTTACGGATAAATGGCATCTATCTCTCAGGATACAATGATCTTTACACATATTGTAGTAGCACTCCAAACAATTTGTATGGCGAATAAAACTTGTATTCTATACTCTCAGAATTTTTCTAAAATTATATAAAGATTATATATATATATATACAAAAGAGCAAAATCTGGAAAGCAACAAATGAATTTTTCGAGTCTCTTGATTGCTGGAAATGGCCTGGTATTTATAGAGCTGAACAGGTCTGAATTTCAAATCGAACAGATGTAGTTTGAAATGAACAGGTGCGGAAACAGTTTTGAACAGATAACTGCTGGCAGTTTGAATCTGTCCATACCACGAACCCGAAAACGACGTCAACTTCCTATTCACTCATAAATGGTTTTGACGAACCGTCTTCACCATGTGACTTGCCATGTGGTAAGGAACACGTCACCTTTTTGGAACCACCCCAAAAGACGTGTGGGATCCACTTAAATTTAGGCTCAAAGTTGGCCCAAAATAAGCCTATAAAACCACATTTTTCCAACAATCCCCCACATGAATGGAATTTGATGGATAGAAAATGCAACAACATGATCTAATTACAGAGAGTACAGAAATTGAAAATATTCTGTAAAGGATAGGTAACTTTTGGCCTTGAACCTTCCCTTGTGAGACACTATCGGATTTACTAGCTAACCAGTGAATATGATGTCTTGAACTATTCAACCATTTGTGTAAACCAAGACAATAGAGCTCACATAGCATATTACCATACACAGTTTAGTTCTCACTATTGTGTTCATTTTGGCTTTGAACAACCTGGTCTTTCATGAGGGCGCTAAAGAATTGTAGCCCTTCACAAATCTTATAGAACCGGTCCAGTTCATACTCACATAGGTGATTCTTATCAAGAGTATCATGCCATACTCCATTAGGTATTCTTAGATATAAGAATCATTAAAAGTATTACTTAACCTAAAACACTGCAAACATCACTATTTCATCATAGAAATGGATAGGAGTTTGACTCCCCAGTGATCCTTCTGAGTCATACAGAACTCGGTTGTCCCTTTGAACCTAGATCTTGGGATCTCCAGTCAACTAGGTTGGGTTGCCATTGTGGTAACTCTTATTTAATAGGCTTAAATCCCATTCTCCTCGATGAATTCTCAACTCTCTTGCTAACCCTTTGGTTAGTGGATCCGCTATGTTGTCTTTAGACTTCACATATCCAATAGAAATAATTCCATTAGAGAGTAGTTGTCTCACGGTGTTATGTCGACGACGAATGTGTCATGACTTACCGTTATACATATGACTCCATGCTCTATCTATTGCTGATTGTCTATCACAATGTATGCATATAGCAGGCACCGGTTTTGGCCACATTAAAATATTTTCAAGGAAGTGACGAAGCCATCCTGCTTCTTTCCTAGCTTTATCTAAAGCTATAAACTCTGATTCCATAGCAGACCTAGCAATGGAAATTTGTTTGGAAGATTTCCAAGATACAGCTGCACCCCCAATAGTAAAGGCATACCCATTGGTGGATTTTGAGTCTCTAGTATCCGATATCCAATTTGCATCACAGTATCCTTCAAGTACTGCTGGATATTTAGTATAATTTATCCTAATGTTACGAGTAAATCGGAGATATCTTAGAAACCTTATAATAGCTTTCTAGTGTTCTACTCCTAGATTACTCATATATCTACTCAATTTACTTACTGCATAGGCTATATCTGGTAGAGTGCAGTTCATTAAGTACATTAAGCTTTCAATAATTTGGGCATACTCTAATTGAGAAATACTTTCCTGTACATTTTTAGAAAGAAACAAATTAACATCCACAGGTGTTCTAGTAAGATGATCATCATCTTTGCTGAATTTGTCAAGTATTTTCTCAATGTAATGTGATTGTGACAAAGAATAACCTTATGATGTTTTGATAATTTTTAAACCAAGAATTATATCAGCAATCCCCATGTCTTTCATGTCAAAATGTTTATTCAACATTTTCTTGGTAGTTTTAATCATGTCATTATTACTACCTATGATGAGCATATTATCCACATAAAGACATACTATAACATAACATTTGTTTGTGTTTTTAATATAAACATATTTGTCACATTCATTAATTTTAAATCCATTTGACATCATTGCCTTGTCAAATTTTTCATGACATTGCTTTGGCGCTTGTTTCAAACCATATAATGATTTAACTAATTTACGCACTTTCTTTTCTTTTCCTGGAATAGAAAATCCTTCTGGTTACTCCATGTAAATTTCTTCATCTAACTCACCATTTAAGAAAGCGGTTTTCACATCCATTTGATGAATTTCTAGATTGTACAAAGATGCAATGGTAATTAGCATTCTAATGGATGTTATTGTAGTAACTATTGAGTATGTGTCAAAGTAATCAAGACCTTCTTTTTGTCTATATCCTTTGACCACAAGTCTTACCTTGTATTTGTCAATTGATCCATTTACTTTCATTTTTCTCTTGAAAATCCACTTGTACTCAAGAGGCTTGCAACCTGGTAGCAAATCTACCAATTCCCAAGTGTGATTTTGCAAGATGGATTAACCTTCACTATTTACAGCCTCTTTCCATAAAGGAGCTTCAGGACTGGACATAGCTTCTTTGAAAGTTAAAGGCTCATTTGTTAACAAAAATGTTAGAAAATCTGAACCAAAAGATTTTGAGGTTCTAGCACGTTTACTACACCTAGATTCCTCTTCCTCATTTTGATCTATCTCTTGCTCTTGTTGTTGATCATGACTAGAAACAGCATCATAATATCTTTTATTATTACTAGTCTCTTGTCCAGTTTTATTTAGAAATATATTTTCAAAGAATGATGCATTCCGAGATTCAATAATAGTAGTTACATGCATTTTGGGATGTTCTGACTTATGAATCAAAAATCGATATGCACTACTATTTTTGGCATAACCAATGAAAATGTAATCAATAGTTTTATTATCTATCTTACTCTTTTTAGGACTAGGAATAGCCACTTTAGCCAAACACCTCCACACTTTTAAGTATTTGTAGGATGGTATTCTCCCATGCCACAAATCATGAAGTGTTTGATTCACTTTCTTCCGGTGTACTTTATTAAGAATATAATTAGCAAAAAGTATTGTTTCCCCCCACAAGTTCTGAGGTAATCCAAAACTTATTAGCATGGCATTCATCATTTCTTTTAAAGTCTTATTTTTCCTTTCAGTAATTCCATTTTACTGAGGTGAGTAAGAAGCGGTAGTTTGATGAATTATTCCATGTTCTTTACAAAATTCACCAAAAGGTGATTCATATTCACCACCTCTATCACTTCTAAATTTTTTAATTTTCTTACCAAGTTGATTTTCAACTTCATTCTTATATTGAATGAAAGTTTACAAAGCTTCATCCTTGGTTCGAATTAAATAAACATAACTATATCTAGTATAGTCATCTATGAAAGTGATAAAATATTTTTTCCCACCTCTAGTTTGAATTGATTTAAAATCACAAATGTCACTATGAATTAATTCAAGTGGTTCCGTATTTTTTTCAATTGAATGAAAAGGTGTTTTAGTTAATTTTGCCTCAACACAAATTTCACATTTATGATTTAAATTAATATCAAATTTAGGTAAACATTCCATATTAATTAATCTACCATGCCATAAATTTGAAGACTCAAGCAAGTAAGAAGAAGATGTATTATTATTAATAACAGAATGGACAACAGTCATTACATTTAGTTTGAAAAGGCCATCAGACATGTAACGTTTTCCTACATACATCCTGTTTTTGGTAAGTACAAACTTGTCACTTTAAAAAACTAGCCTAAATCCATTTTTACTGAACAAAGATCCAGGAACAAGATTCTTGCGAATGTCTGGTACATGCAGCACATTGTTGAGAGTGAGTTCCTTTCCAGATGTCATCTTCAGAATAATCTTTCCTTGTCCTTCAACTTTAGAAGTCGAGAAGTTGCCCATGAAAAGTTGTTCGTCGTTGTCTACCACAGAATAAGATGTGAACATTTCTTTGTCGGCACAGATATGGTGAGTAGCACCAGTGTCTACTCACCATTCTTTAGGATTTTTGTCAAGGTTTGCCTCAGAAACAACTGCAGAAAGATTTATGTCACTTACACAATTGGAAATTTTGTCCACTTCGATCATATTGGCTTGAGCAGGCTTCTTGCTTGATTTTCCTTTGTTTTTGCACTTGCCACGACAATCTTTAGCCTGATGTCCCTCTTTGTCACAGATGTAACATTTGCCATTGAACATGTACTTCTTAGTTTCCCCTCCCTTAGAGCCTTGTGCGGAACTTTCTCAAAAAAACTTTCGTTTCTTTGCTTTTGGAGCATGTTCCACCACATTTGCCTTAGACACCATGGAATGCTTACCAGCCCGCTTTTCAGAATTACGGTTGTCCTCCTCAATCCTTAAACACACAATCAAGTCCTCCAAGGTCATTTTTTTACGCTTGTGTTTGAGGTAGTTCTTAAATTCCTTCTAGCCTTATGGTAATTTTTCAATTAAGGCAGCAACTTGGAAGGATTCACTGAGAGACATGCCTTCTACATGAATGTCATGCAGAATGAGTTGGAGATCTTGAACTTGACTAATCACAGTCTTAAAATCAACCATCACATTGTACAGAAATTTGCCTACTACGAATTTCTTCGAGCCAGCATCTTTTATTTTGTATTTTTTCTCCAAAGACTCCCAAAGTTGCTTTGTCATATTGATAAGACTGTAGACGTTGTATAATGTGTTGTCAAGTGCGTTCAAGATGTAGTTTCGGTAAATGAAATCAGCATATTTCCAGGCATCGATTGCAGCAACCACTTGTCGAACAGTTTCATCCTCTTTTAGAATAGGAGCATCCTCACGGAGAAACCATGCCAGGTTAAGAGTAGTAAGATAGAACAGTATTTTCTGCTACCATCTTTAAAATCTGTTTCCTAAGAACTTCTCTGGCTTTTCACCATGATTGATTGGAATAGTCACAACAGGAGGAGGGGTCAGAGCAGTTGCAACCACCATACCAGTACTTGTTTGAGCATTAGTTTCAGTAGCCATGAATTCTAAATTATAAAACAAAATTATAATTAGAATTTTATACTACACAGAAAATTTAAACCATAAACACAAAATTTTAATTCTGTAAACATAAAAGAAACAAGAATTGTAACTTTTATTTCCAATTAATTTGAAAATAAAATTTTATTTAAACAAATTAATTGCACACAGAAAAATATTTCTGTAACACTTCAAAAATTAAAATACTGAAAACAGAATTTTAATTAATGAAAACTGAGAAATTATTCTGAAAACCAAAATTAATTTCTGACCAGCTTCACAAATAAATATTATGAATTGTTAATGACTACCAGTATATTATTACTACTAGTTGTCATTATGATTGTTTTTCAAATAGTATATTACTACTATTTGTTTTTCCAACCAGAATATTATTTTGTATAAACACAGAAAAAAATTGTAAGAAGAAGAAAGGAAACAAATGAAAAATTCTGTATAAACAGAATAATTCGATTATGTCTTCAGATTATTTGAACAATCTTCTGTGTAAAATAAATAACTTGAAACCAAATCAAACAAATAAAAATAAATTACTTACATAATTTATTTACCGAAACAACTTAACAATAAAACGATCAAGTCGAGCGTGTGACACTCTGTCCTTAAGATAGATTCGCCCCGCTTCAGTGCTTATGGATAAATGACGTCTATCTCCTAGGATACAATGATCTTTACACAGATTGTAGTAGCACTCCAAATAATTTGTACAGCGAACAAACCTGTATTCTATACTCTCAGAATTTTCCTAAAATTATATGAAGAATATATATGCAAAAGAGCAAAATCTAGAAAGGAACAAACGAATTTTTTGGGTCTCTTGACTACTAGAAATGGCCTGGTATTTATAGAGCCAAACAGGTCTAAATTTCAAACCGAACAGATACCGTTTGAAATGAACAGGTGCGGAAATAGTTTTGAACAGATAACTGCTGGCAGTTTGAATCTGTCCAAATCATGAACCCGAAAACGATGTCAACTTCCCATTCACTCATAAATGGTTTTGACGAACCGTCTTCACTGTGTGACTTGCCATGCGGCAAGAAACATGTCACCTTTTTGGACCCACCCCAAAAGACGTATGGGATCCACTCAAATTTGGGCTCAAAGTTGGCCCAAAATAAGCCTATAAAACCATATTTTTCCAACATATATATATATATATATATAGAAAGAGGAAAAGGAAGAGAAAATAGATAAGATGAGTGTCTTACCGTCGAACTAGTCTCACCACCGAAGAGATGAGTGCACCGTTCACCTCTTATAGCAAGATCCTCTTTCTATTTTGTGTATGTCAACATAGCCATAAAGCTTTGAAGAACCTTGAAAGGGCTTCGGGACCGCTGTGTTTGCCTCTCGATCACTACCACTATTCAGTTGATCATACAACCTTGAAAAAAAAGGGTTTGATTTGGCTATTCAGTTAATTAGCCGTAAACAAGAACAAGGGTTTGAAGAACCCTTTCCCCTTCCAACCAATTTTTGAACCCTTTCTCTTCTCCCTCTCTTTCTTCTATGTTGCTTTATGATTAGAACCCACTAGAACCAGAGAGCCAATGTATTTTGATAATAATAATAATAAAAAATAATATATTTTTTGGTAATTGGTGCCAGATTATTTTATTTTGGCGCCTTATTTTTTCGATCATACCATTCACGACATAAATGGTGAGCCGTGAAAAGTGACATATTTTTAATGACTGGCATATGTATGTCGTATATAATTGATGTATTAAAGGCATGCCATATGTATGTCGCAAAAAGTTTTATTATTTATAGCTAACATTGTAAGCTATAAAAAATCATCATTATTAGCATTAACATCCTACGCAATAGACACGCCATGGTTAGGATATTATTTACGACATTTAAAAAAACAAAGTCGTAAAAGTGAAAAACTACGGCTTGCATTTATAGTATGTCATTGATGTGACGCTGTAAAAAATCAATTTTGCTGTAGTGAACTTATGTGTTAGGCCTGGTTTGAACCATCATATAAATAGCTTACATCATTATCTTTCTTTTTATTACTTGTTATTTGTTTTTCCATGCATAATTATCGTTCTAGTAGTCTCAAACTGGGTTTGGGTTGCATGTTGAGTGCATTAGTTGCATGTTAGGTCATATTTACTTCAAGTTTTGCATGTAAGACGCTTGAGTGGGTATTCGGATAAGCTCTCTTTATCCTTCATAGCATATGTATGTCCTTGTTTGCATTGTTTTTCAATAATCCAAGTCTAAATGCTTTTATTGCAAAATTGTTTGTTTCGGTTGATTTTATGAATATTATTTATTTTAGTTTATGTTTAAGGCCATGGATTATTAAAAGTCCATTTTTTTCATTGAAAACCTCCCATTTTATAGAAAATATGACTTTAGTCATTTAAACTAAAATAAATTATATTTATTTTATTCAAATAACCTAATCTTTAGGGTTAGTAAAGGTTTTAAGCTTAAAAATGGATTGTATGAAATAATTAACCATTAAAATTATAAAATAGAGAGTAAATAAAGGCGTAGACATCCCATCTTGACAGGCCCTAAGACATAGGCGCTTTCTTTTGATTACCTAATGATGAAAACAAGAAAGTGTTTTTCATAGAATCCTTAATAAGAAAACTTAGAATTTGAGCCCTATTTCCAACCCTAAACAGCCACAAAATACCTTTCCAAGGGCATATTCTGACCTCACGATTGCATCCAGAATGGTTCGTTTAGTTAGGACCAACCTTCGCTGCACTTCCGGGGGCCTCACTGAAAATTCTCTCGAAATCTGGGTTACAGCACAATTATTTGAAACTTCTGGGCCAAATTGTAATTTTCAAAACTCAGGGAATATTCTGTCATGTGAGGGAATATTCTGTTAAGTCAGGGAATATTCCATCTATATGCAGAATATTCCGTCAATGCTAACTGGGACGCTGAGGTGGCGGTCTTGCTGACGTGGCATGACTGGATTGGTCCTTGCTGATGACGTGGTGCTGACTTGTCTTTATCCAAAAAAAAATGAATTTAAGGAATGCTTGGAAGGGGGTCTGAACCCCCAACCTACCACTCAATACCCAACACCTTAACCACTCTGCCAAAGCTTTGCCTTGTATTATATTTCCCCTCAAATAATATTTGACCATTTCAAACCAGCAGGCAAAGTATTTTTGCATTTTTTTTTTCTTGTGTGTGTGACACTCCTCTACCCCATTTGCCAACCCATATATCACCAAATACATACCTAATCATTCCCATTGTCAAAAAGGGGTTTTGTGTGCATCCATAAAGGAGTATCTCATGCAACCACTTTGAAAATTCACCCTTCCTATCACATTCTTGTTTCCCACCTTGTCACCCACCTTCTTTTTTATCTTCACTCTCCCTCATTGCCTATATAGAATGATCATATTGTAAGAGAGAGGGAACACCACGAAATTGAAGAAAAAAGAGTCAGAAAAGAGTGAAAAAAAAGAGAAAAATTGAGTTTTTAAGCTAAAAATACACCTATCTTCTGTATACACCCCATACCTTCCATACAAACTGAAATTCCATCTTTTCTACATCCAAAACTCCTCCAAAAATTCTGAAATACTTGAATTTCATTAGCTTTGATCAAGGGGAAGAGTGGATGTTGGTAAAAGTGAGCAAAAACAAGAGAGATAATAATTTTTCCTTACATACACCTCCAAGCCATCATTTTAGCAAGGACTCCAAGCTTTCAAATTGAGGATTGAGAACACACTTCCTAAACTTGAGGGCGATCAAGAGGAAGTTTGGAAATCAAGAAGTTCAATCTTTCTTTGGAAGGTTGCGCTAGGCCTAGTTGGCCGGCCGGTTAGCTTCTTTTGGACAAGATGGCATTGTCTTCCGAGGTTAACCAACTTCCGGTGGTTTCCAAGGCACACGAAACTTTTTTTTTCTTTCATTTATTTTATTTTGAGTGTATTGTAAGGTTTTTATTTTGTTATAATATTCTCCTCACCCCTCTCTAATTTGGTTTGTAATTATTCTTTCAAGTGTTGTAATAATTCCCCGCCCCGCTTTTTTCTATACCGTTCTTTTACTTGCTTTCTTTATCTGTGAATATGCATCATATTTTGTCTTTCATTACATCCATGCTTTGCATCTATGTTTCATGCATCTTGATTTGGCTAATTTTGCATTTGTGGATTTAATCAATTCCTATGTGATTATGTGCGCTACCTCATGTTTTTGAGATGATTCACATGTCATATCTTAGAAGCCGAATCTTTAGTTGCATCTCATGAGTGAATTACATTAGGATTTTGTATATAAGATCATGCATATTTTACTAACTTTGTTTTGTAGCTTGTTCCCGGGACGTCAAACATATAAGTTTTTATGCTTTAGCATCCCGTTTGTATGTGTTTTTCTTACTATGTTTAGCATTCTACCATGAGGCTATTTGCTTATGTGATATAACTCTATGAATGCCAGTGGATGGAGGTTGTGTTGCTTAATTTGGAATGACGTTGATTTTCATGTTTGTAAACTCACTTTATTTGGGTTGTACATCTTCAAAATTCTTCCAAAACTACATGAAATCAAGTTGTTCCAACGTGGGTGACATAATCTATACTTGTATGCTTCATATAGTAATTTGTTTTTAGGATTTATTAAATAATCGGAATATAAACATATAAAGTAAATAAAATTTATATCATGGTTTAGTAAAGGCCGATCTTTTGATCAGGTGGGTGGGGGTGCTCAATTAATGACCTTGTCCTCTCATACCTAAGGTTCCGAACCAAGACAACTTTGGTTATGATGAATAGTGGCCTTGGCATGAGTCATGGGTTTCCTAATTTCCCAAAAATATAAGGTGGCGACTTTGAGATTTGATGATGCAGTCCATTTCTAACAAAAAGGTTTTGCAATAAAATGGATTTTCTAAAAGTTTCCAAATCTGGACTCTCATCTGTGTTTCACATTGCACTAATGAGACTAGATCAAAGAGACCGAGGGTCTGAACTGTTTAACACGTACGGGTACCCCCCGGGCATGTTATAGTTTCTGGCGACTCTGTTGGGGATTTTATGAAACCTTGACTCGAATTCCATGATATGACTTTTATTTTCAATTATATGTTTATTGCATTGCATGCATTGGTGCACTTAAAGTTCTTGTGTTGTCCAGATACTGGTGGGAGCACAGGCACACTATCTCTACGTTACTTTGGAGGCCTTGTGTTATAATCTTTTGAGATCTGAAGGTTCTCAGACTTTGAAGAGAGGCTATATTGACTCTTCTGATTTCCTAATATCTTCATTGGTTATGACCCAAAGGACTCTTTGGTAACGTCGCCTTGACTTCAACCCTTATAGTAGAGCTAACCTTGTGCATATAATGAGCTATAATACCTTCCAAAATTAGGATAGGATCCTTTTCCATTTCTACGATGTATGATGCCGCTTGTTTGAATAGTGAAACCCTAGATCATTTTAAAGTTAGGACAGGGTAACTCTAGCCCCCATAGGGGTGTTTGTTCTCTTTCCTACTATGTGTTATGTGTAATGTATGGGAATTCTTAGATTCAAATGAGTGGTTTAGTTATTTCAATTTGTGGGGTTGCGTTCAGTTTTTCAACATGAGTTAGCAGTAATCAGTTGAGCTAAGATGCTAATGAAATTTTGATTGGGGGTCCCGTTTTGTTTCAGCAAGGTAGTCGAGCACTATAGTTTCCGAAAGGTTTGATATCCCCCAAGTTTTGTGGACTCGCGTTGGTAGACTTTGCAAAATTGTAGATTTGGTTTAGCGTCAGCCAGTGTTAGTTTCATTGCTACTGGTTACACGAAGAAGAGCAAAAGCTTCATCAACTGTCCAGAATACCCTTTCTTCACCTACTAGATCATCACCACTCAACTCACCAGAATTAGTGATGGCTCAGATTCCAAAAAATATAGCAGACATACTATTGGCCCTTCAACGGAGCATGGATACTGTTGCCACTACGGTTGCTGCCCAAGACACTACTCTTGCCGCTCAAGGAAATACTCTTGCTGAACTGCAACGCTCGTCTGGGGCGTCCATTACTCAACCACCTCCGGTGACTTATCCAGTTCCACCTCCACCTCCACCAGCTGACGAGTTTCCCGAACTTAACTCACCAGAAGATTTGAGGGTTCCTACACAAGCTTCATGAGGATCATTTCTCCTTCCACAACCAGTGGGAGGGCTCTTTCCCTCTAAAGCACCTGAGTCTGACTCAACTTTGTTGAAGCTAGCCAAGTTGGAAAAACTTTTCAAAAAGGCATAAGGAGTCAATTCAATCCCGGACATCGAATGTGGGTACACTGAGACAGCTGTGAAGTTGCCAGAATGGTTCAAAATGCCACACATTGATAGGTTTGATGGCTCCGGTGACCCAATGGTGCATATTCGCCTGTTCTCTGATGTCTTAAAGCCTATGGGTTTGGTTTGTCCGCAAAAGCTCTCTTTGTTCGGACAAACTTTGTCAGGAGTGGCTGCTATCTGGTATGCCAAGTTAGAGGACTCGGTAAAACAAAGTTGGAAAGAGCTAGCCGAGGCCTTTATCACCCAGTATGCTTATAACACCCAGATTGAAGTGACTACTCGGGAATTAGAGGCCACCTATCAAGAGCCCAATGAAAGTTTCGTGGCCTTCATTACCAGATGGAGGGCAAAAGTAGCAATGATGACCAACAGGCAATGACGACCAACACACCACTCGAAAAAGACCAAATTCGTATGATAGTCAGAAATCTGCATGGAAAGATGTTACAAAAAATGATATTCCTCCCGCTCTTCACTTTTAATGACTCACATGAAATAGGGGTCCAGATAGAGGATGCTATCAAACAAAGAATCATTGTGGATGATAAGGAACCTGTTCGGAAGCCTTTTGGTCATAGTTCCAATGCTACTACTAGTAGTAGTACAGTTGTAAGACCTTCTGAGGTCAATTCAGTCACTACCACCACCGCCAAAATGGCGAACCCATTTGCTAATGCTAGTCCACAAACAACCAACTCAACCCGAACCACGGCTAGAACCTTTAACCCTCTCTACATGTCCCCGGCCAAAGCTATGAAAATCTTGATAGAAAGAGGGTATGTCAAGCCTTTGGACCCCCAACCTCTTCCCAATCCTCTCCCTGCCAAACACGACCCTATCAAATACTGTGCCTTTCATCAACAACCTGGACATGACACTGACCACTGTTTTTGCCTTCGCCATGAGATCCAAGACCTCATTCATAATAAGATCATAGTTCCCCCACAACCACTAAAACCCAACGTCACTACCAACCCGTTGCCACCCCATGACAAAAATCGACCACCTCCTCGCCTCAACCATATCCATACACTCCCACACACCTTTAACCCTAGTATATACATCACACCTGTCCATCTACCCAAACCCGAGGTATGCATTCCAGAAAGCATTGATTTATGTATGATGGATGCACCTCTAACCTAGCCAAAGCCAAAACAAATCATAGTGGCGGTGGTATTGCAAACTGAGGAAGAAAAGACCGTATCAAGAGAAGGATCCAAAGAAGACATAACCGAAGTACCAGTGATTGAGACTAGAAAACTGCCGGAAGAAGTATATGATCCCAACAAATACATAGTACCTATTGGCTAGTTGAAACCAGAACTTATCCTACCCGACTCATGTACCATCAATGTCATTAGAGAAGATATGCTTGAACAGGGATTAGATGACTTGGCCAATCTAGAAGAAGACTTGGACAATCTCAAATTCTTTGAGGAATTGGATTTGGGGAATGTACAGATCGGCTGGTGGGATCCAAGAAGTTCCAATGCTACTCACAGTTGGGCAAGCGATGATGAAGGTTTTGATGGGGAAACTAAGGGGAAAAAGGATGAACCAAAAACTGACACCGAAAAGTTTGTAAATAGTGGCAACGAAAAGGGTTCCAAGAGAAAAGAAGAATCAGAAAGTCTGTCAGAGTATAATGTGGGAATGGTTCATGTAGAGCCTGACAACTGTCTTTCGGTTAATGAAGGTGAATGGTGGGATGATAGCAATCTATAGCTCGCTCACACCGATAATGAATAGGGTAGTACTTTGCGTGATGAGACTTGGTATTCCGAAGAAATTGATCGCCTAACTAGGAGTGGGCATTACTTTAAACCTCCATAACTAGACCAAGGCGAGTCCTCAAGCAAAAATACAGACATTGATAAAGAGAAAGAGAAAGAAGTAGAAGAAGACCTTGTTTAAAACAGCTAAAAAAGATCCAAGCAAACATCTCCATCTAGGGACTTCTCATGGCTTCCCGAGAACATAGACAAGCAATGTTGTCAATGTTGAGCAAGGCTAAGCTGTCAATTGATACCACTCTAGTGTCATTAATCACCTCGAGAGAAACCATCCCAGCAATAACTTTTGCTGACAAAGAGCTGCCAACAGAAGGATCAGAACATAATAAGCCTCTGTACGTTTCACTGGAATGCAGAAAGAAATGGATCCCAATTATTCTGAATGACACCGGATCAGCCATCAATGTCTGCCCTACACGCACTGCTTATGCAATCGGTCTAAAGTCGGCAAATTTCACGCCCACTACTCAATTGATTCGAGCCTATGATAATATTAGTCGAGAAGTGATGGGGACAATCAAAGTACAAATAATAGTGGGTCCATCTGAGCACGAAGTTGAATTTCATGTCATAGATGTTCCCGCAACATTCAACTTGCTATTGGGAAGGCCTTGGCTTCATCAGATGAAAGCTGTATTATCCACACTACATCAATTGGTAAAGTACCCATTTGGTGGAGGAATTGCCACTGTCTTCAGAAATTCATCCATTCATCCTCCCCCAGAAGTCACAACACCAGTACTAGAAATACAGCATGGGAAAGAGGATGTGTTCCTATCATGTTTTACATTGGCAGAGGCCCAGCTAGTTCAAACGCTCATGGCAAAAGACGAAGGTGTATACGTCAGTGCCCAATCAATCTATTTCATGAGTAAACTAGGTCACATTCCAGGGATGGGATTGGGACAAAGTGGCAAGAAAGGTATTACTATAGCCAGTGAAGTACCTTATAACCTACATGAGTTCGGACTAGGGTATGCACCCACGACTGATGATTGGAAAAGGAAAACTAAAGAGATCAGGGAAAGGATCAAGGCCAAGAGAACCAGGCAGCAATTTGAGTTGGTTCATAAGCCGATTCATGGGACCTTAAACAGACGCTTTGTCCGCCAAGGAGAAGACTTCCCCTTTTATGGTTTTCCTGAGCCCTGGTTTGATCAAGTGGAGAAGAAGAGATACCCTGGGTTTGAGATCTTCTTCGATCATCAACTCTCCGACAGTGACAAGGAGTGGGTAGATCCTAGCATCTACATCGGACAAGACAGAGAAGTTAGCTCAGAAAGCAGCACAAAGGAAGTCCTAGGTCTAATACTGGTTGATTTACTGACCGAATCGCATACTAGCACTGAACCAATGAATTTAGGGAATATGACCATTGCCATGATCGGGGAAAAGGTACATGCTGACTGCTCAAGCTTTGTCATAGATGCAGTGAATGGCTCCCAAATAAATTGGCATTTTGGAAAGAGTTGTATTGGGAATTCTGAATTGGCTGTTGAGTCTGAGGCTGGCGGGCCTGTGGGGTTGGAGGCAAATTCAAGTTTGTCTAAAATGTCTGAGTCTTCTTTTTCTTTCTCTTTTGAGTCTGTTGCAACTTGTGAGCCCGAGGCTTTGAATGAAAATGTGATTTCCGCTTACTTTTCTGTGCCCATAGTTCATAACATTGACCAAAATTTTCAAGATCTTGATAAAAACGAAGAGGAAGAAATTCCTCGAGCTTTGAAAAAATTATTCGACTGGAAGAAAGAAAGGCATGCTAAGCCATTTGGATGAAATTATTTCTATAAATGTGGGTACTGAAAAAGATCCTCGCTTGATCCAAATTGGTTCAACATTGTCTTCAGAGGAACGTGAACAATTAGTTGCTTCTTTTAAAGGAATTCAAAGGTGTTTTTGCATGATTCTACGAAGACATACCAGGAATTGACCCTGAAATTGTACAGCATAGGATCCCTCTTGACCTTGAGGCCCAACCTGTCAAACAGAACCTTCGCAGAATTCATCCTGATTGGGCCTTGAAAATTGAAGAAAAGGTTACCAAGCAAATCAATGCTGGGTTTTTGCTCGTATCAAAATATCCTACTTGGTTAGCCAATATTGTGCCAGTTCTGAAGAAAAATGACAGAATCCAAGTTTGTGTTGACTTCTGGGATTTGAATAAGGTGAGTCCGAAGGACGATTTCCCGTTGCCACATATTGACGAATTGGTAGACTTCACTGTAGGGCATGCCATACTGTCATTCATGGATGGTTTTTCAGGGTATAACCAGATCCTTATGGCTCCAGAGGACAGAGAAAAAATAGCATTTACCACACCATAGGGGACATACTGCTACAGGGTTATGCCATTCGGTTTGAAGAATACCGGGGCCACTTATTAGAGAGCTGCTACCACTCTTTTTCATGATATGATCCACAAGGAAGTTAGGGTGTATGTAGATGACATGATTGTCAAGTCCAAAGATCAAGAAAGCCATTACACTGCATTGAAGAAATTCTTCGAGAGAATTAGGGAATACAGGCTAAGGCTGAATCCACAGAAATACACCTTTGGGGTAACTGCAGGCAAGATGTTGGAATTTCTGATCACACTGCGGGGAATCAAAGTTGATCCATCTAAAATTAAGGCCATCTTAGAAATTCCGCCACCAATGACTGAAAAGGAAGTGCGGGGTTTTCTAGGAAAGGTGCAATTCATAAGGAGGTTTATTTCAAAGCTAACCTTGACTTGTGAACCACTATTTGGTCTCTTAAAGAAAGGGAAGAAGTTCCAATGGGATAATCGATGTCAGTTTGCGTTCGAGCAAGTCAAGCAATATTTGCGGAATCTACCTGTGTTATCACCGCCTGAGCCAAGGAACCCGTTGATCCTGTACTTATTAGTGACCGAATCAACTATGGGATGTATGCTTGCACAAGAGTCGGATGAGAAAGTGGAGAAGGCCATCTACTACTTAAGTAAAAAGATGCTTGAATATGAGACCCGCTATACTCCTTTGGAAAAAGCTTGCTTAGCTTTGGTATGGGCCACCAAGAAGTTGAGACACTACCTGTTAGCTCACTCGGTAATTCTAGTTTCAAGATTAGACCCAATCAAATATCTCTTTGAGAAACCGACACTTACCAGTAGGTTAGCTCATTGGTTACTTTTGCTTTCCGAATTTGACCTTAAGTATGTCACTCGCACATCTGTCAAAGGAAGGGTCGTAGCAGAATTTTTGGCTGATCACCCAATTGAAGGAGGAGAAGATATGGAGTACTCATTTCCAGATGAAGAGGTCAAGATAGAAAATGGAACAAGTGTGCTAATTTACCTCTCATGTTGATCAAAATTGCTTTAGCAGAAAGGAAAAACAAAAAAGGGCAAAGTGATGAACTAGGGACACAATTGAGTTAGGTTTTCTATCTTTTACCCACACTATCGAGTTCTCGTCACCTTAATCAAGCAATCGCCGGAAAATGCACAGTAGTTGTCGCCGGCGATGCTTTTCCGTCGGGCAGTCGACCGGTGTTGCTCTGTTTTGCGTTCATTTTGCTCCGACAAGCGCAAAGGGGTGTGTTTTGGGATGGTTTTTGCTTCATTTTCATTAAGTTGTGTTTTGTGTTTTGGTTAGTGATAGGCTCAATATTCAGTTTAGAATTCACTAAAAAGCAGCCATTTTCAAGTTCAAAATTCAAAACAAAATGATTTTTATGTTCAGTGTTGTGCCATTCATGTCATCCAAATTTGTAGAATAAACTCGTTTTATTAAATGCCAGGGATCAACCCCGATCAAACTTGTACAAAAAGGAGTTGAAGCTATAAGTGCCCACTCCAAACAAAAAAACAAAACAAAACAAAACGAACAAACAAACAAACAAACAAACAAAAAATAAAAATAAGAGAGAGAGTAGCATTTTCTTAGTTTTTCGGCAACAGCTTAGCAGCAAAGATTACAACCAGCTTCATTTGCACACAGTTTCGTCACCTGACTTTACCATCAGCTGCCTCGCTTCATCTTTACTCCTTCGAAGCTCTTGAAGACTTTGTCTCAACCTTGGCAGAGCTTCTGAAGGAGATTATTCCTCGCCGGCCATCAAATTGGTTACGTGAAGGAACTTCGAATCGGGCTACGGAGGTGGCCTGTCGTTTCAGTTCTTTGTTCTGCTTTTTCAGTGCACTAATTTCTACTCAAGAGTCCTTGTACATACGTTGGAGCAAGGAGAGTTATGCAGTTAACTGATGTACATCAAACATCCTGTACTGCAGTCGACGAGACAAGTTAAAGACCGTAGTCACGGTCTCCACACATGACCTCAACGTATATGAGTTTGCTACGATGTCAGATTGTGCCGCCATTATTTGCTCAACTGATATCGCTGGAAAGCTGAAAATAGGGAAGGAGGAGGAGCCCGCAGTTAAGGTTCAGAGGAGTCGGAATCAGTCATCTCTATCGTGGACTTGTTCAGGTCTGGAAAAAGATTGAGAGAATCGTGTGAAGAGGCCATGGTAGAGGAGAGTAATGCAAAAGAAAGAGGTTGCAGAGTGGTGGCAGAGAAAGTTTGCAAGCTTTTGCTTTGCCTATCTCTCTCACAGGCCTCAGCTTAAGAAGAAGAGCGAAAAAGAAGAAGAAAAAGACAAAGAGGGAGGAAGGCTGAGACGATCATTGACAATCGGGCCAGGATTGGATAACCTGTCGGTCAGGCGCCACGATTGTTGAAATTGCGCGCCAGACACGATGCTCGAAGAAGATGAAGGAAGAGAGAGAGAGAGAGAGAGAGAGAGAGAGAGAGAGAGAGAGAGAGAGAGAGAAAAACAGGAGAGAAGAGAGAAATATGTATATTTATGTGTATGTGTGTATCATATTATGTACATATATGTCTGTGTACATGTAACTATGTATATATTTTCTCCATATATATATATGTGTGTGTATTCGTATACGTATATAATTTGCCTGTGTGTATATGTATACACATGTTTTTTGGTAAGTATATGTATACATATGTAATACGCATTTTGTATATCATTTGTGGGTATATGTAACATTCCCCCTCTCCGTATGAGATATGGTTAGGTATGCCTGTAGGTTATACTACCTTTGCACCTTTCAGATAAAACGTGTTAGGATTTGATGTTTACCTGGTTAAAATCTTCCTCATTTCCGTATGAGATACGGTTAGGTATGTTTGTTGGTTACACCACCTTTGTTCCTTTCACGTGAAATGTGTTAGGATTTGATGTTTACCAAGTTAAAACCTTCTCCCTTTCCGTATGAGATGCAGTTAGGTACGTCTGTTGGTTACACCACCTTTGTTCCTTTCACGTGAAACGTGTTAGGATTTGATGTTTAACTGGTCAAAACTTTTCCCCTTTCCGTATAAGATACGGTTAGGTACGTCTATTGGTTACACCACCTTTGTTCCTTTCACATGAAACGAGTTAGGATTTGATGTGTACCTAGTTAAAACCTTTCCCCTTTCCATATGAGATATAGTTGGGTATGTTTGTTGGTTACACCACCTTTATTCCTTTCACATGAAACGTGTTAGGATTTGATGTTTACCTGGTTAAAACCTTCCCCCTTTCCGTATGAGCTACGGTTAAGTACGTCTGTTGGTTACACCACCTTTGCTCCTTTCACGTGAAACGTGTTAGGATTTGATGTTTACCCGATTAAAACCTTCCCCCTCTCCATATGAGATAGGATTAGGTACACTTGTTGGTTACACCACCTTTGCTCTTTTCATATGAAATGTGTTAGGATTTGACGTTTTCTCGGTTAAAACCTCCCCCATCTCTATATGAAATACGGTTAGGTACGCCTGTTGGTTACACTGCCATCCCTCCTATCGCATAAAACGCGTTGGGATTACAAGTATACTCGGTTAAAAACATCAGGTGCGCCTGATGTTCACACCATCTTTCCTCCTTTCGCATGAGACGCGTTAGGTTGTTGTTTTACTCGGTTAAAAACATCAGGTGCGCCTGGTGTTCACACCATCTTTCCTCCTTTCGCGTCAGACGCGTTAGGCTGTTGTTTCACTCGGATAAAATGGTGTTGTGGCACATTTGTGTGTGACCTTGTGGCACATTTATATGCAATGCACCCCCTATTATGTGTCCTATCATTTGCACGAGGTCGTATGACATCAAAGGAGGCCCGCCAGGCCAGATTTGAAGCAGTCCTAGAACTAGGGGCAAGAAAGTCAGATCAAGAAGATCAGATGTTATCAAAGGAAGCTTGTGAAGCTAGATCAGAAGCATCCCCTGAACTAGGGGCAAAAATGTCAGATGTGCTCAAAGATTCAAAGGATGGGTCATTCCGCAAACAAAGATTGGTAGAAAGCCAAATCCCAGAATGGAGAAAAGAAAGTTTTTGCTAAAGGACAATCGAATTCCTATCCACAACACTAGGGGCAAATCCAAACCCGATTGGATGGATTGCTACATCATCGCGAACAACAGCCATTCTCCTGGATTCAGATGGCTTTGAGATCTCAAATCGACCAGTCAACATGGACAAATTACGCTTTTTTTATCCTTGAGAGGCTCGCTGGGCCGAAAACCTAAAAGGACGACCCAGGCAAAAGTTAGAGCAAATGAAAAAGGGAAAAACAAAAGAACAAAAATGAAAAAAATGGAAAAAAAAGGGGAAGAAATGAAGAAAAAAGAAGAAAAGAAAAGAAAAGAAGAAAAGAAAAGGAGAAGAAAAGAAAATAAAAATGAAAAGAAAAGAAAAATAGAGCTCGCAAAGTTGAAAACTCAGAAGGGCGGCCTTGGCAAAAGTTAGAGCATAAAAGGAGAGTGTCAACACCTGAGTGAACCTCAACCTGAAACTACGTACAGCCTGATTCCCATGTTTGGGATACGTAGGCAATTTCATCCCGAAGTTCGGAGCCAATCATTTTTAGCCTGCTTGGCTCATCCATGTTGATTGGTTTATCCTTGTTCAAACTCGGCTATCCTATCCATATACAAATTGCCTTGTCTTCATTCAAATTTGGGTGCCCTATTCTGTTACAAGATTCAGCTGCAAGACAATTCAAGTTCAGATCTGAGGTTGTGCATCTCGAGAGTAGATTCCGTGTTGGTCGAGCAGTGGCTATTTGCAAAAATAGTTTTGAGAATTTTTAATGAGGTTGACTAATTCTCTCGAAAATTATTCCATTTTTCCAAAACTGGACCATGTCTTGGACCTAAAGAAGGAAAATTTTTAGTGCTCATAACCTAACTTGCATGATTTCGAATTAGAAAATTGAACAAGTATGTTAATCTATCTTTCATGTTGGTCAAAATTGTTTTAGTAGAAAGCCAAAACAAAAAATGGTCAAAATGATGAACTAGGGGCACAGTTGAGTTGGGTTTTCTGTCTTTTCCCCGCTGTCAACATACTTGCCAGAAAGGGCATCATACTTGCCGGAAAAGGGCACCATATTTGCCGGAAAAGGCACTATACTCGCCAGAAAGGGCACAACTGAAGCTAACAACAGAGGGCTAAAAGCTCTCTCATCCTCCAAGCAGCGAGGTATCGAGCCACGTGCGAAGCACAAACTAGAATGGAGCAGGGTATTCCACTCTCTCATCTGGACAGGTCTGATCACATTCAAGCTAAGCCAAGGGCATCGTCAACCGATGTCAGTTCTTGGAGACACCCTGCAAATAGAGCCTCTCAAGAGCAAACTAGTGGGCTATTCGGGGCAAAAACCGAATGCATGCATGTTCAACTTCTTCAAACAGAGCTGAGGCAGTCTTATTCAATGCTTTACTTGTTAGGTAGCATGGCTTTGTAATTTAATTAATTAGTGTGCTAATTAGTTAAGTGTTGTAATAATTAGTAAGTAGTTTACTAGTTATTCAATTTGTTGTGTAATAATTTGTTTAATTAGTTTAATTAGATTAGTTAGCTTAGATTAGCTTAGCTTATTCATTTGGATCCTCCTTCGCGAGGGTGCAATGTTGTAATAAGTGTGCGTGTGTGTGTGCATGTCTTCCAAACCCACTTCTTTCTCTTTTTTATTTAACCGCTTTCGATGGTTAGATTAGGGCACGTTTTGATTAGCATACCTTATGCTTGCATGTTTGCATCATTCATTTGTATTGCATGCACCAGGCTTGGCGTATCCTTCAAACTGCGTCGTATTTCAATACACCTATTTGAATACGTGTTCTAAAGCATGAATCAAATTGTTGCATTCATATGCCATCTTAGATAGCCAAGCCTATTTAGTTGCATCATTGCATGCGTTGCGTTAGGCACTTAACATAGTTAGGATCATGCATTGATTTCTAACTAGCTTTTGTTTTGGCTTGGAGTACACTGTAAGTATTTACGCTTTAGCATACTTGCATGAGTGTGAGTGATGCCATGATAGAATGCTTGCCATGAGGCTATTTGGTTAAGTGATTAACCGCATGAATGCCTGTGGATGAAGGCTTTATTGCTCAAATTGGAACAATTCGATGATTGTGAGTTTTAAGCCCACTTTGCGAAGTGGCAAATCATCATGTTTTAAGCCCACTTGAGGGTGGCAAATTTGCGCTTTAGCCCACTTGAGGGTGGCATTTTCAAATCATTTTCGAAATCAAACATGAATTGTTTTGTTCCAATTCTTGCGATTTAGTCTATACTTGTATGTTGTGCGCATTACATAGTAAAGTTAGCTAATAACCAGAATAAGAACACATGTGTTTATAAAACAACATATCATGATAGTAGAGGCCGATCCTTTGATCGGGTGAGCGGGGATGCTCATTTCAAGACCTTTCCCTCTCGTACCCAAGTTCCTGAGCCGAGGCAACTTTGGTGATGATGGACACGTGGCCTTTGGCAAGAGTCAGGGTTTCCTAAATTTCCCAAAAACAAAATATTTAGGTGGCGACTCTGTAATCTGGCAAAACAGTCCAATTTTGGCATTATTTGATTAGAATTGATTTTCCAAAATGATTTGCCGGATTGGACTCTTTGGTGTTTATCAGTCTCACATTGCACTTTGTGAGATTAGATTCAGAACCGTGACAAGAGTTCGAACTGTAGGACGAATTCGCACCTCTCCGAAAGGGGTCGCGAAGAAAGTCAAGTCCACAGTTTCTGGCGACTCTGCTGGGGATTTAGAGAACTTGACTCGAACTCATGATATGTTGTTTTATTTACACTCATATGTTTCTTTGTATTGCATTTGCATTGGTGCGCCTAAGCCACAGTGTTTGCCATCTGCTATTCTTGAACAGTTTTCCGGAGGCTTGCTTGGCAAAGTGTGGCATAAGACTGACCGATTGCGGGCTCTACCATGATGGTAACACAAACCTTGGATCTGGATCACCGCGGCACCATTTGATCATCCCTTCACTTCTCGGTGTTAGGAGCGAGAGATATATTAGATAGTCTTGCTGAGGCACCCTTTTGACCAATTGACTTATTTGCATATTGGAAGCCATAGAGGCTGTTCCAAACTAGAACAGGTTGCTCACCCGAATATAGGTTTGTTTGAAACTGCATGTTTGCGTAGTGAGCCCTAGCTCTTGACGAAACTAGGACAGGGTAACCCTAACCCATCATAGGGGTGTTTTGGCTCTCTTTAATTGGTATGTGCTTTACAGTGAAACTGTACAGGGATGTGCATATCAGTTGCCAAGTTGGTATCTATTTTGGGGCAGAATTCAGTAAAGAGTACAGTCATTCAGCTGTGATCATATCCGTTCTAGTGAAATTGGGCTGAGATGCTGTCTGTTTTCTCTTTTGCAAGGTAGTCTTGGAACCATAGCTTCAGAAGGCTTTAATATCCTCCACGTACATTGGACTTGTGTTGATAGACATTGATAGGTCGGAGATTTAGTTCAAGGGCAACTAGTGTTTCTTTCGCTAGAGGCAAGGCAAAAAAGGCCAGTCAAGGCTCACCAAGTCAACTGATCCGACAGTCACCAGTCACATCACTTTTGTTCAAACTCAACAGACCGTGATGGCATAGAGTCTAGAAAAAGTTATGGCCATGATAGCGGCATTAAACCAGGGAATCGCCATGCAGGATGAGACCAATGCCTAAATGCAATGCCCATCTGGGGCATCTGCCACACATTCAGTCTCAGGACCCCAGCTAAACTTTGACCCACTTTCGCCAGCTGAAGATTTGTATGGTCCGAATCCCCGAGAAGGGTTGGCTCGAGCCTGAGTTTTCAAACCCTTGGTACAGCCTAATGAGAGGCTTTATCCCCTTGATACTACTGATCTCGATTCGAGCTCGGTGAAAATTACGAACTGTGAGAAGCAATTCAAAAAGGCACAGGGCCTTAACTCCATTCCTGACATTGAGGATGGATACATCGAGGCTATCGTAAGGCTCCCAGACAGATTCAAAATGCCACATATTGACCGTTTCGACGGGTCTGGAGATCCTATGGTACATATTCGGCTTTTCTTAGATGTCCTGAAACCGATGGGTTTGACTAAGCTGCATAAACTCTCTCTATATGGCAGAACCCTGTCGAGTGCAGCAGCTACTTGGTATGTCGAGTTAGAGGATACAATGAAGCAAAACTGGGAAAAGTTGGCTGAGGCCTTTGTCGATCAGTATTCTTGCAATACCCAGGTTAAAATGACCATTCAAGAGCTTGAAGTAACCCACCAGAACCCAACAGAGCCTTTTGTGGAATTTGTTGCAAGGTAGAGAGCAAAGGCAGCACAGATGACAGATCGGCCTTCTGAGAGGGACCAAGTGCGGATAGTGGTGCAGAACCTTGAGCACGATATGTTGCAAAAGTTAATAGTCACTCCACTATTCACTTTCAAAAGTTTACATGAACTGGGGGTTCAGATTGAGAGTACGTTCAACAGATGGATTATTCCCAGAACAAATGAACTGGTAAGGGTGGTGTTTTCCGGGAGTACCCATGCTGGTAGTAGCACTATTCCTAAACCCACTAAAAGCAATACAGTCGCCACAGCCGACCCTTTTGCCAAATCAAGCCTACAAACAGCCAACCCAGCCCGAGCTCAAGGCAGAACTTTCACCCCTCTCTATATGAGCCTAACTAGTACACTAGAAGTCCTGATGGAAAGAGGGTATCTTAAACCCCTTGATCCTCAACCTCTGCCTGACCCACTTCCTGTCAGACATAACTCCAGCAAATACTATGTGTATCATCAACAACACGGTCATGATACGAACCATTGCATCCGCCTCCGTCATAAGATTCAGGATCTTATTGACGAAGAGACCATAGCTCCACCAAAAGGACCTCGGGCTAGTACTAACCTGTCATCTCCACATCTCAATCCAATCCATACACTGCCACCCACCTACAATCCCAGTATATACACCCCGACCCATCTACCCAAGCCTGAGGTGTTTATCCCAGAAAGCATGGACTTATGCATGATGGATGCACTGGAATCGTAATCATCTCAAACCATGAACCCAATACTTCTGAGCTAATGAGAATGATCGAAGATCTTCAGAGAACTGTGGCAGATCTGGCCTTTGGAATATTGGCTCCGTCATCGACCACATCGCATGCTAGAAATTTCATGCCAAAAAGCTCTCCAATCTTGAGGCAAGCAGCAATTGAAAAGGGCCAACCTAAAGCCATCTTAGATTTGGGTGGTGGCATGTCAACAACAACTGGGCTCTGCTCTAATATAGCAACCTGATCCCTTGGCAAAGTGGAGGCAAATGGTAAGAACAAGGTAGGGCCAGGCACTGGTCCCCATGAACACCTTCTGTGGGCTGTTGAGGCTTTGAAGCCTGAAGGGCTGAACAAACAGCAAGTGCTCGCAGTTGTTGCAAAGACTGTGGATGACACTTTTGCCACGTAGGATGAGGGCATTTCAAATTAAGGGGCAAGCCGGGAAAAGGGATGTCGTACCAGAAACGCCCATTTTAGCTCCAATCCTACACTCGGAAGGGATCAGCAAACCTAATCAAGCCCCGGCCAACCCTTTCACCGGTACATCCAACACAACCTCACAAACCTCGAAGTACCAACCCTGAGGCCTGAGGGTCTTCAATTCCCTCTACATGACTTTGTCCAAAGCTCTCCAAATCCTCATTGGACAAGGCCATCTCAAACCCCTTGAGCCTCGGCCTCTTCCGGATCTCCTTCCAGCCAAGCATGATGCTGCCAAGTACTGTGCCTTCTATAAAAAAGCCGGCCATGACACTGATGTTTGTTTTCATCTTCGCCATGAAATACAAGATCTGATTGATAACAAGGTCATCGTCGCACCAGGCTATGCAAAGTCTATCGGCACTGGATCAGTGAACTTGGGGGATAATATGATCATTTGATCGGGGGATGAACCACCTGCTGATGGTACTCAGTTTACCCCAAATGTGGTGGATGGCACGCACTGTTTTGAGCAATTTGAAAATGCTGTTTATTGTACTTTCTGACTTGGGTGTTGGGTCAGTCTTGTTGTGTTATATTGAGTCAGTCTTTTTGTATTGAGTCAGTCGAGTTTGTCTCGTTGTATCGAGTTAGTCCTGTTGTGTAGGAATCAGGTGATTATGGGGGTGTGACCTCGGATATCACTATCTTGTTTTGTGTTTTTTTTTTTACACTCTTTCTTTTGTGTCTGTTTTTGCCATTGAGCCAGTTGCGCCAGAAGTTCTGAATGAAATGACAGTGCCTTTCACCTACTTTTCTGTGCCTTGAAATCATTGCATTGACCTAAGTTTTTCAAAAACTTTTCTAACACTGTGATGAAAACAAAGAGGAAGGAATTCCTTGGGATTTGCAAAAATTTGATCAATTGAGAGGAAGAGAGGCGTGCTAAGCCCTTAATGAATGAGATCATGTTTGTTAATGTGAGTATTGAGAAGGATCCTGGCTTGATCCAGATTGGTTTAACATTGTCTTCAACGCGAGCGATTAGTCGCTTTCTTAAAGGATTTCAAAAAAATGTTTTGCGTGGTCCTGCGAAGACATGCATGGAATTGATATTGAGATTGTGCAGCATAGGATCGCTCTTAGCCGACTCAACCCCTTTTGCTTTTAAACCTTGAACTTGGATTCAAAATGTTCAACGGTCAACCATAATGTGAGGCTTGTATGGCTAGATTTGAAGCAGCTCATGAACTAGGGGCAATAAGGTCGTATGACATCAAAGGAGGCCCGCTAGGCCAGATTTGAAGCAGTCCTCGAACTAGGGGCAAGAAAGTCAGATTAAGAAGATCAAATGTTATCAAAGGAAGCTTGTGAAGCTAGATCAGAAGCATCCCCTGAACTAGGGGCAAAAATGTCAGATGTGCTCAAAGATTCAAAGGATGGGTCATTCCGCAAACAAAGATTGGTAGAAAGCCAAATCCCAAAATGGAGAAAAGAAAGTTTTTGCTAAAGGACAATCGAATTCCTATCCACAACACTAGGGGCAAATCCAAACCCGATTGGATGGACTGCTATATCATCGCGAACAACAGCCATTCTCCTGGATTCAGATGGCTTTGAGATCTCAAATCGACCAGTCAACATGGACAAATTACGCTTTTTTTATCCTTGAGAGGCTCACTGGGCCGAAAACCTAGAAGGACGACCCAGGCAAAAGTTAGAGCAAATGAAAAAGGGAAAAAGAAAAGAACAAAAATGAAAAAAATGGAAAAAAAAAGGGGAAGAAATGAAGAAAAAAGAAGAAAAGAAAAGAAAAGAAGAAAAGAAAAGGAGAAGAAAAGAAAATAAAAATGAAAAGAAAAGAAAAATAGAGCTCGCAAAGTTGAAAACCCAAAAGGGCGCCCTTGGCAAAAGTTAGAGCATAAAAGGAGAGTGTCAACACCTGAATGAACCTCAAACCGAAACTACGTACGACCTGATTCCCATGTTTGGGATACGTAGGCAACCTCATCCCGAAGTTCGACCCCAATCATTTTTAGCCTGCTTGGCTCATCCATGTTGATTGGTTTATCCTTGTTCAAACTCGGCTATCCTATCCATATACAAATTGGCTTGTCTTCATTCAAATTCGGGTGCCCTATTCTGTTACAAGATTCAGCTGCAAGACAATTCAAGTTCAGATCTGAGGTTGTGCATCTCGAGAGTAGATTCCGTGTTGGTCGAGCAGTGGCCATTTGCAAAAACAGTTTTGAGAATTTTTAATAAGGTTGACTAATTCTTTCGAAAATTATTCCATTTTTCCAAAACTGGACCATGTCTTGGACTGCAAAAAGGAAAATTTTCAGTGCTCATAACCTGACTTGCATGATTTCGAATCAGAAAATTGAACAAGTATGTTAATCTAACTTTCATGTTGGTCAAAATTGTTTTAGTAGAAAGCCAAAACAAAAAATGGTCAAAATGATGAACTAGGGGCACAGTTGAGTTGGGTTTTTTGTCTTTTCCCCGCTGTCAACATACTTGCCAGAAAGGGCATCATACTTGCCGGAAAAGGGCACCATATTTGCCGAAAAAGGCACCATACTCGCCAAAAAGGGCACAACTGAAGCTAACAACAGAGGGCTGAAAGCTCTCTCATCCTCCAAGAAGTGAGGTATCGAGCCATGTGCGAAGCACAAACTAGAATGGAGCAGGGTATTCCACTCCCTCATCTGGATAGGTCTGATCACATTCAAGCTAAGCCAAGGGCATCGTCAATCGATGTCAGTTGCAGATTTGCTATGCATCCGGTCGCACCGTAACCCCTCTGTGGGAAAGTTCACGAGTTGTGAGCGAAAGAAGGAGCATCTAGTAGAATACTAGGGGCAAGAGCCCACAACTTCCTGTTTATCCATCAACCACCCAGGGGAAGGATAGAAAAGAAGAGAGATTAAAGAAAAGAGAGATGTGCGCTGAGAGGAAAAGTGAGGAAAGGGCTTTTCAGAGAAAAAGAGATTGAGTGCCAGAGTGATGTGAGGATCACAAATAAGAAAGGATGGGAAGCAATACCCGAAGAAACAGGCTCCTCGTGAACTGAGAGGTCTCCCACTGGTGGTACACATCCGAGTGTTGTGTTTGTTGTTTTTATTTGTCTCGATTCTAGTTTTGAGTCGTTTAGTGTGTTTGTGTTGTTTTTATCTTGTCTTTCTCTTTGTTGAGTCGTTTTGGCTGTAGTCGGTCGTAGGCTCAATACTTGGTTAAGAACTTATTTCTTAATTTGAAAAATAAATCGTTTTGTGCTCAGAGTGCTGTGCCGTTCTCCACATATGTGCAAAACAGGATTTCTTTCTTTCATAAACTGCAGGGTTCAACCTAGGTCATTGTGAGAACAATAAAACCAGGACCTATCTGAAGCTATATGGGTTCCGGACTGCAAAGTAAAAGAAAAGAGGAAAATCGAAGTATCCGAGTTTGTTTCAACTTCAAAAAGTTCCGAGATTGCATTCTGGATGTACCTTTTCAGGCCTTGTCAATGCTCTGAAGTATGACTGTGCCTCTACCTCAAGCTCAAGCTTAAGCTTAAGCTCAAGCCTGCTTTAGGCCAGAATGGCGATCAGAAGTGCTCTCCCTAAGTACCATTCCCTGCCAGAAACATCTTGGCTGTGTTTGTAATGAGTTCCTAGGAGATCAACTGAGATGGTGGAAACTAGAGTTCGAATGGCTGATGCCTAGAACGCAAAGGTTCGGGATTTCCGAGACTAAAGTCTGGTTTAAATACCCAGGGGTGTATCCCCAGCTTGAAATCTGTATGGCAGCCCCATAGGTTGAGGTAGCATGTATGCGTCTCAATTCTGGATACTGAACCAACCTAGTCTGTCACCCTGTTGGAGAATAGGCAAAGTTGTGAACATGGCCAGGAAGAAAAGTAGTACCAGTGGTTTGGAAGTGTAACCAAGAAAAAGCAGAAGATCCCTAACAGCATAAGGCACGATATTGTATGTGCGAATCATTCAGAAGAGCTCCAGGTAAGATCATTCTTGTCCTTTGAACACCTTGTTTTGGTTAGAAACACTTGGGTATGCCCGATGTTTATACCACTCCTTTCATTTGTTAGAAACATTCGTGTACGCCTGGTGTTTACACCGACACCTCGTTGGTTAGAAACATTCGGGTACACCCGGTGTTTACACGACATCTCGTCGGTTAGAAACATTCGGGTACGCTCGGTGTTTACACTGACACTTCATTGGTTAGAAACATTCGAGTACGCCCGGTGTTTATACCGACACTTCGTTGGTTAGAAACATTCTGGTACGCCTGGTGTTTACACTGACATCCTTTTGGTTAGAAGTGTTTGGGATGTGTGTTCGACGCTTATACCTCTTTGTTGGTTAGAAACATTCAGGTACGCCCGGTGTTTACACCGACATCTCATTGGTTAGAAACATTCGGGTACGCCCGGTGTTTACACCGACACTTCGTTGGTGAGAAACATTTGGGTACGCCTGGTATTTACATCGACACTTCATTGGTTAGAAACATTCGGGTACGCCTGGTGTTTACACCGACATCCTTTTGGTTAGAAGCGTTTGGGATGTGTGTCCGACGCTTATACCTCTTTGTTGGTTAAACACATTCGGGTACACCTGGTGTTTACACCGACACCTCGTTGGTTAGAAACATTCAGGTACGCCCGGTGTTTACACCGACACTTCATTGGTTAGAAACATTCGGTTATGCCCAGTGTTTACACCGACATCCTTTTGGTTAGAAGCGTTTGGGATGTATGTCTGATGCTTATACCTCCTTGTTGGTTAGAAACACTTGGGTACGCCCGGTGTTTATACCACCCCTTTGGTTAGAAACACTCGAGTACGCCTGGTGTTTATACCATCCCTTTGGTTAGAAACACTCGGGTACGCCCGGTGTTTATACCATCCCCTTGGTTAGAAACACTCAGGTACGCCCGGTGTTTATACCACCTCGTTGGTTAGAAACATTCAGGTACGCCCGGTGTTTACACCGACACCTCGTTGGTTAGAAACATTCGGGTACGCCCGGTGTTTACACCGACACCCTCCTTTGGTTAGAAACACTCGAGTATGCCCGATGTTTATACTACTCTGTTGGTTAGAAGCGTTTGGACCGTGTGCCCGACGCTTATACCTTTTTTTCGGTTAAAAGCGTTTGGATTGTGTTTCGATGCTTATACCACTCTGTTTTGGTTAGAAACATTGGGACGTGCTCTAATGTTTATACCACCCTCCGGTGCTTGCACCGCTCCCTTTTCCCTCTCACGCGTGGTGCGTTAGGATGCTTTGGTTAAGTGCATCTGGATGGATTTCGATGCTTATACTGCTCTTTCCTTTGATTGCATAATGGTTGGATGTGTTTCACTTGTTATCATTACTTTTTTTTTCCTCGCGTGTGCCACGCGTTGGGATCTTGTTTACCGCCTCGGGTGTGCCCGATGATCGTTGTTCTTGGCCTTTTCTGCGTGAGGCGCAGTTAAGATTGCATAATTTTCTTACATCCTTTCTGCATGAAATGTGGTTTGGTTCATGTTTACTTGCTTATGTATGAGTTTGCTGCTGCATTTCTTTGCATAAAATTTGCATCTAGATGTTTCCTTACAGCCCTCATTGCATGATCATAAGTTATGTTCTGCATCGTGCATGTCATTTTGCATCATGCCCCTGAACTACGCTGGTTTGATTCTTTGCAAAGGGATATGTAGGCAGCCTGTAGGCCCAACCATTTATTTTTGCATCTCATTTTATTTGTTTGTCCAAGTCTTCGGCCTTGTCAAAAATGGGTCGTCTCTGGGCTTTGACATTCACTCACGTCATTTCATGACTCTGAGCTCTATCAAAGAGGGGAAACTATAGACACCCCATTTTTGACCGCCCTTAAGACTTGGGCACCACTGATCATTTACTTGGTGATAAGGTGTGCAATGTAAAGGTTCGATTTCTTCGACAAAGAGAGCGTCAAATCCTAACCTTACACCCTATTTTGGACCAAAGCCATTTGACTACAATGATTTTTAGACCTTAAAACCCTCTCTTTCAAAATAGTTTTTGAAAAAGTTCCTACGATGTTCTGAGGCTCGCATTTCGTTAAATGTTGCGCTTTTCGGTAAACCGAGAAAGGACAAAGTAGAAATGAATGAAAGAGAGGTGAGCTCTTTGAAAAAATCTTTAAAACATCTTGTTTAGAGGTTTGGGGTTGAAGAAAATGGGAGAGGAGAGAAGAAAACTAGTTGAGGAGAAGTTCGGCATGAATCCGGATAGGACTGAAACTGAGCAGTCTTCACTAAAATGAGCATAACTTTTTGCACACTTGGAATTTTGATGTGAGGCTTCCACCATTGGAAATCTTACTTCCGGGGCTTCAATTTAGACACAAGAATGACCTGAAAAAGGAGTCTAGATGAAGGAGATATTCCCATTTGAAGTTGGGCTAAAAAAATAGATTTTTCTGACCAACCAGAGATGGAGGTTGCTGGTCATGAATGGGATTTTCTGGCCATGTGCCAGCCATGAATGGCCTATGCCGGCCACCTGCCGTCCAAGAGTGACCATTGCCAGCCAACAATGATCATGTGCCGGCCATCAATGAAGCAGTGCCAGCCATTGATGCAAAAAAGTAGCTTTTTACAGATATTTTTGTTCTAGCTGTTCTAGCTGTCCCTTTTGGGATATTTTCGACTTGGATCCTCATTTTTCTATATATAGAGAGTCTTCTCTATGGTTTTAAAGGTTGAAAACATTTTAGGAGCAAAAGTTTGGGAGCCTCTCTCTCTACAAACCTCTCTCTCTTGAGCTTTGGTGCTTAGAAGCTTGTATACATCCAACTTTAGCCTATACATCCTTGACCAAAGTGGTTCATCTTTGGGCTGAAGTTGCTTGAAGCTATCTTGGAGCTCTTTAAGAGGCTTTTGTCTTGAATTGGTGCCAAGAATCACTCTTCCCTTCAAGAGGTATAACTATCACCCTTTAAGCTTGTTTTCATACTTGTTTTTGCCATCTTTTTGTGCTGTTTTTGGGGCAGTTTGAACTGAAAAAATATCTGTTTTTATGGTTTAAAAATGGTGGTTTGAGGTTCCTTTTGAGTTTGGGAGTGGTTCACCTTTTTTGTCTCTTTGCTTGTTAAGCTTTTGTGCCATCTTTTCATCACTTTCAAACCAACTTTTTGGGCCTTTTTACCAGTGAAACTCAGAGGTTTTTCAGTGACAAAAACCATGTTTTGAGGTCCAAAATAGGAGGGGTTGGCCTCCCTCCTTATGTCTTGTTTGCATGAGTAGATAGCCTAACATGTGAGCATGTTTTTCTACTATTTTATGACCTGATCTCAGCATGTTTTAGCTACTTTTTTGACCTACTTTAGCTCTGTTTTGAGCTAGTTTGGCCACTTGAGGCTTGCTTTGTATACTTGTAGTGCAATGGTGCTTAATATGATTTAGCCTATCATTCTAGCTTGTGTTGGCTTGACTCCAGCACATTTTTGCTACTGTTTTGACATGCTTTAACTCTTTATTGAGTGGTCTTGGTCATATGACTCATGTTTTGTATGGTTGTAGTATAGTTGGCTTTACTAGCTTTGTGTTTCAAGGCCTCCAACATGCTTTGGTTGAGATGTTTGCATGCCATGACATCATTTAGTATGCGATTTCTGTACATATACCTCTGTCACACTCTCACATATATCACTCTTTCATGGCTTGTGAGAGTTGTGCTTTGTGCCATGTTTATGGGCTAACATGTGTGCATGTTTCCCTAGTCTTTTGAGCTTCTATCTCAGCATGTTTAGACCATTGGTTTGGCATGTTTAAGCTCTGTCTAGAGTTGGTTTGGCCATTTGAGTTTGATATTGCATGCCTCTAGTGTAGTGCCCTTCACTAGCTTTAAGGCTTTTGGTTGTTGAGCATGTCTTGCATGTTTTGCTTGCATGTTTAGTGTCTTGAGCATACCATTTCAGCACTAAAAAGCTCTGCAACCCCCCTCATTTCTTCATTTTTCTATTTTTTTGAGAGTTGGTTAACCTTATGATTGTGTTTAAGCTTGAGATGGAGCTTGTGCTCAATGGCTTTAACTCTCTTTTGAGGGTTTCTACTAGCCAAAGGCATGGACTGTCTCATGTCTTAAACTATCCATTGGTTAACCCCTCTCCCATTAGAGGACAATCACTTGGACTTAACCGGTTAATGAATGGCTCGGTAATGTAAAATGTGTAAACAAGAATTGAGCAAATTAAAACTTGTGCAAGATAAGCATTTGTGTTGCGTTGCATGTGTTTGGATCGGACATTAATCCAAACACAAGAAATTTGAGACGTTTCATACTCATAGTGATGAAATGTGTCATGTTTCTTGGTCTCCGTTACCTTTGATCATCCATGATAAGGTAGTGGACTTGAGTCTTAGTTTTGTGCATTTATTGAAAGTGTACAAGTTGGATCCTTGGCCACCATGCATCAAAAATGCTTGATTGGTGGTTTTGAATCCGATAGCCCCCCTCCTTTGATGTTTTGAGATGATAAGGAGAGGGTGCAGTACAAACATGTCCTAGAAAAACCCTTCATTTTCCTCTATGTCTGCTCTGTTGCAGTTTGGTGAATTAGCAGACCAGTGGCTGGCACTGCTTCATCATTGGCCGACAGTGCTTCATTGTTGGCCGGTAGATGGCCGGCAGCAAGCCCTCATGGCCGGCAGGCCACTGGTGCACTCCCCAGCAGTTATTTGGTAAGGTTTAGTAGAAAGTTCTTGGAGACACCTTGCAAACAGAGCCTCTCAAGAGCAAACCGGTGGGCTTTTCAGGGTGAAAACCGAATGCATGCATGTTCAACTTCTTCAAACAGAGCTAAGGCAATCTTGTTCAATGCTTTACTTGTTAGTTAGCATGGCTTTGTAATTTAATTAATTAGTGTGCTAATTAGTTAAGTGTTGTAATAATTAGTAAGTAGTTTACTAGTTATTCAATTTTTTGTGTAATAATTAGTCTAATTAGTTTAATTAGATTAGTTAGCCTAGCTTAGCTTAGATTAGCTTAGCTTATTCATTTGGACCCTCCTCTGCGAGGGCACAATGTTGTAATAAGTGTGCGTGTGTGTGTGCATGTTTTCCAACCCCACTTCTTTCTCCCTTTTATTTAACCGCTTTCGATGGTTAGATTAGGGCACGTTTTGATTAGCATACCTTATGCTTTCATGTTTGCATCATTCATTTGTATTGCATGCGCCGGGCTCGGTGCATCATTCAAACTGTATCGTATTTCAATACACCTATTTGAATACGTGTTCTAAAGCATGAATCAAATTGTTGCATTCTTATGCCATCTTAGATAGTTGAGCCTATTTAGTTGCATTATTGCATGCGTTGCATTAGCCACTTAACATAGTTAGGATCATGCATTGATTTCTAACTACATTTTGTTTTGGCTTGGAGTACACTGTAAGTATTTACGCTTTAGCATACTTGCATGAGTGTGAGTGATGCCATGATAGCATGCTTGCCATGAAGCTATTTGGTTAAGTGATTAACCGCATGAATGCTTGTGGATGAAGGCTTTATTGCTCAAATTGGAACAATTCGATGATTGTGAGTTTTAAGCCCACTTTGCGAAGTGACAAATCATCATGTTTTAAGCCCACTTGAGGGTGGCATTTTCAAACCATTTTCAAAAACAAGCACGAATTGTTTTGTTCCAATTCTTGCGATTTAGTCTATACTTGTATGCTGTGCGCATCACATAGTAAAGTTAGCTAATAACCAGAATAAGAACGCATGTATTCATAAAATAACATATCATGATAGTAGAGGCCGATCCTTTGATCGGGCAAGCGGGGGTGCTCATTTCAGGACCTTCCCCTCTCGTATCCAAGTTCCCGAGCCGAGGCAACTTTGGTGATGACGGACATGTGGCCTTTGGTGTTTATCAGTCTCACATTGCACTTTGTGAGATTAGATTCAGAACCGTGACAGGAGTCTGAATTGTAGGACCAATTCACGCCTCTCCAAAAGGGGGGCGCGCGAAGAAAGTCAAGTCCACACTAACATTCCATGCCGTTCATGTAGCACAATCTCCACTTCCATTCTTTCGAAGTCAAGTAATAGTTCATTCTGCTTCATAAGCAGCATGCTAAATTTCCCATTGATTTTTTGCTAAGAGCATCCACTACTGTGTTGGCTTTGTCGAGATGGTAATGAATTTGCAAGTCATAATCTTTGATAAGTTCTAACCACCGTCCTTGCCATATATTAAGCTCTTTTTGAGTAAAGAGATATTTGAGGCTCTTGTGGTTGGTGTAGCCTTCACATGTTGCTCCATAGAGATAATGCTGCCGTATCTTCAACGCAAAAACCACAGTAGCTAACTCCAAATCATGAGCAGGGTAATTCTTTTCATGCGACTTCAATTGTCGAGATGCATATGCAATTACTCTTCCATTCTGCATAAGTACACACCCAAATTCGTTATGAGAAGCATCACTATAAACAACAAACCCTTCTGTACCTGACGGTAAGGCAAGGACTGGTGCTGTTGTGAGCCTTGTCTTTAATTCTTGAAAGGCAGACTCCCTCTGTTTTGTCCATTTGAATGGTACACCTTTTTGAATCAACTGGGTGACCGGCACCGCAATCTTGGAGAAATCTTTAACAAATCTTTGGTAGTAACCTGCTCAACCCATAAAACTGCGTACTTCTGTAACATTGGTAGAGTAGGCCAATTCACAATAGCTTCTATCTTTTGTGGATTAACAAACACACCATCCTTGTTAATCACATGCCCCAAAAACACAACTTCATTCAACCGAAATTCACATTTCTTCAATTTAGCATATAACTTCTTATCCCTAAGTATTTGAAGAATTAATCTCAAGTGCTTTTCATGTTCCCCCTACTTTTTGAATAAATAAGAATGTCATCAATGAATACCACAACAAACTCATCAAATGCGGTTTGAAAATCCGATTCATTAAATCCATAAAAGCTGTTGGTGCATTCGTAACCCCAAATGGCATAACTAGAAATTCATAATGACCATACCTGGTTCATAAGGCTGTCTTCTCAATATCCTCTGCTTTGACTTTCAACTAATGGTACCCAGATCTCAAATCATTTTTTGAAAACACTTGTGCCCCCCTGTAATTGGTCAAACAAATCATCAATCCATGGTAAAGGATATTTATTCTTCACCGTTACCTTATTAAGTTCTCGGTAATAAATACACAACCGAAGGGTCCCATCCTTCTTCTTCACAAGCAAAGCGAGTGCACCCCATGGCGATGTACTCGGCCGAATGAACCCTTTGTCAAGTAATTCTTGCAACTGTATTTTCAATTCCATTATTTCTGCCAGAGGCATTATGTACGAAGCCTTAGAAATCAGTTGAGTTCCCGACACAATATCAATGACAAATTCGATCTCACGATCTATCAAGTCCCCTAGCAATTCCTTAGGAAACACATTCGAAAACTTATTAACAATTGGAATATTTCCAACACCCGCCTCGGTTGTCTCTACATGAAAAATGCTACACAAATAACCCTTATAACCCTTCTGAAGTAGTTTACAGGCTTTCATAACTGATATTAGATAGGGTGGAGGAACTGCCCATATCCCATAAAAGTAAACTCATCTTGGCCTGATGGGCGAAAAATAACTTGCTTGGACACACAATCAATGGTTGCATGATACTTAGTTAACCAATCCTTCTCCAAAATTATATCGAAGTGTACCATATCAAGAGGCATCAAATTAGCTCATAATGGAATATCGCTAAGTAAAAGCTCACATGTAGGATAAATGGAAGCACATAACATATAGTCCCCAGATGGGAGAGACACACACAACACATAATTCAAGGGTTCCATAGATTTATTCAAGTTAGGAGCAAATGTTTTTGAAACAAAGGAATGGGTGGAACCTGAATCAAGTAGCACATGAGCAGGTTGGCCATTGATGGAAAGTGTACCTGAAACCATAGCATCCAAATTCTAAACATCACCTGGAACAAGAGCAAAGACTCTTCCTTGCCTAACATTGTCTCTAGAAGTAGTAGGCCTTGCCAAGGTCTTTGTTGCAGGAGTGGAACTGGCTGAACTAGCAGTTGGCCTATTCCCTTTCTATTGCCCAAACATAGGACAATCTCTCATCATATGTCCTGTCTTCCCACACTTAAAGCAAGCTCCTATTGCTCGATAGCAAACCCCTCGATGCTTCTTTCCACACTCCGGGCAAGTTAGCGCTGAATCACGGGTAGAACTCGAAGTGCTAGATGTTCCTAAAATTTGCTTCTTATTTTGTGAGGATGCCAACCCTTTGTATATGCTAGACCCCTGCCTTTCACCCTTCCAATTTGAGTACCGGTTGTGGTTGGCTTGGTTACCTTCCGCTATGATGGCCCTATCCAATACATCCACATATTTCTACACCTTCAACACATTAATCTTCTCAAGAATGGAGTCTTGGAGACCTCCCTCAAATTTCCTTGCCTTTTCGTAGTTCGTATCCACCATATGCAGTGCGAAATGGGCTAGCTCAGTAAACTATGCCACATACTCTGCTACTGTTTTGCTCTCTTGCTTCAAGTTTTCAAACTCTGACACCTTCCTATCTCGGATACTCTGCGAGAAGTACTTCTCATAGAAGATCTCCAAAAATTGAGCCTAATTCATTCCTTGATGTTCCTCTCGAATCAGCGCCCACCAACGGCATGCCTCATCCTCGAGTGTAAAAGTAGCAAGTAAGACTTTTTGTGCCTCCGTGCATGGGAAGACTTCAAATAGTTTTTCTATACCAAGTACCCAAGCCTCCACCTTCAGTGGATCAATTTCTCCTTTGAACGATGACAGTTTCATCTTTTTAAATTCCTTTGTGAGAGCATAGTTCGGTCATCAGCTTGGTGGTCTTAACCTACCTGTGGTGGCATAGGCATTGGTGGCAGTGGTGGTTGTTGTTGATGTTGTTGTTGTTGTTGTCTGAAAGCCTCTTCCATGCCCATAATCATTACATTCATTCTCTCAAGTTGTGTAGAGGTTGAATCCTTCCTATCTTCCACCCTTGTTCTCACAATGATCTAGAGGAACATACATTATAACTTTCACAGATAATACGAACATAAGTCACATTTACAAATGCACATTTTCATATCATACTTGATTAAAAATGCGTTATGGATGCAACATAAACCTTTTTCTAGACTTCTTATTTCTTAAATGGACTCATGTATGAGATATTAACTTAGCTCTGATACCACTCTGTCACGACCCAAACATGCCTCTAAAAGTTTGGGTCATAACCGGCCAGTAATCTGTAGATTACAAAGGCCTCAAACGAACATACAAAATATTTATGATAATGGATAAGCGGAAGCATATAATAATGAGAAGTCCATTGAGCTATGCCAACAAGAGCAAAATTATGAAGCTAACCTCATAACATATTCAAACATTTACATGCCCATGCAAAAATATAAGTGCCACAAGAATTTGTACATATCATTTACAAACCCAAGACCATAAAAGCAAAACAAAATAAAGTCAATGTATGGTGTGAGTGAAAGAAGGAACTCTATCTCGGAGGTAGGAGTCGATTGGTTCACGAAAATAGCTCCTAAAGCTGACTCTACGGGTGTGCTCCATGCAATGGATCACCTACATGTGCATATATAATATTAGGTGAGCGAAGCTCAATGAGTAATAATAAAGTAAAGCAGTGTAAATAGATAATCATAAAGTTCTCACAATATCCATAATCGTATCAACAGAACGGCCTTAGGCCCATCATATCAAAACGACCTTAGGCCTATAAAGTTCATAACAGCCTCGGGCTCACATATAAGCAGAACGGCCTCGAGCCCACATATTAACAGAATGGCCTCAGGCCCAATCATGTTAACAGAACAACCTCGGGCCCAATCATATCATAGCATAAACAGAACAACCTTAGGTCCACATTGCACATGTCAGATAACTTTTACAAATTCCATTCCTTTCCATCAAAACACAATGTTGGTACAATTCCCAATTCGTGGCTCCAAGTACACAATTAAGAATATATATGTACAATATTATTACTCATAGTTCGTGGCTCTAAGTACACAATTAAGAATATATATGTACAATATTATTACTCATAGTGCGTTAGGTTCTGCGGTGTTTCCTCCAGCACACGACCTACACAAATATTTCATACACATATTCGATGAATAATCCATTCAATTCATGCGCTTTCTTTCATTATTTCGTTTTACAATTTGTTCGTTATCCATTCATCTATAAGCATTGCAGAGGGACAAAACATGGTCAGAAATGAATTCAGAGGGTCGAGGAAGTTAACAGAAGAAGGCATATTTTTTCCTTGATTTTCGTATGTGAAGAAGCCCCTCACCACACGTGCAGAAAGCGTGTCGCACGTGCGCCCGCACGTGCTTTTAATTCAGTAGCGAACTGCAGCCCTACTTTGTTTTCTACACGTGCGGCCGTGAACCCCGCATGTGCGGTCCTGGCTATTCTGGGCAATCCAAAGCTAAAGAAAAAGTTAAGCCTCTAGATTGATTTTCAAGCCCCAAATCATGCAAAAATAACTCAGAAACATGATACACTAGCATGATACAAGGGTAATTGCATCTCAAACCCATCAATCTTAAGCCAATAACAAAATCAAGGTCTCATCTTTTTCATAACTTCATAAATTTCATGATCATCAAGTTCAAACACATAAAAACATGGGTGATCCTTCAACAAATCTTTGTTGTATGCACAATCTAGAGCTCATTTCATGCATTAATCTCAACGTTGGACTCAAATCAAACAAACATGAAGAGATTTCTTGCATTTAGTTCAATCCATTACATAACTCAAATCCTAGCCCAAAATTTCCAATTTCTTCTTGATTCCATGACAAAGATGAGTTAGAGACAAAAATTATAAGTAGATTATCATACCTTAACCCAAATCTAAGGCTTGCCCTTTGATTCTCTCCCAAAACCCTAGCTCTTCTTCTTCCTCTCTCTCTAACTCACTCTAGCAAGCTCTCCACCAAATGAAGAACACAAGAGGCCAAAAACAAATATGGCTTATCTCATAAATTTTAATTTAATCATTATGAATCGTAATTTTTCAAAATTTCACCAAAAGCTCTATAAATCATGCTAATCACAGATACGAAGTCAGTTTTTGTTTATCATAACTCTAAGGCTTTCTATTTCAGTTTAAAGTTGTAATTGCAACAGATATTCCTACGTTCAATAGATATTATTCCAAATTCACATAATTCACATACTCAAACTTGCAAATTCATATCAAACACATAATCACATCCATAATTAAGTAGAGTATGGGTTGGGTTATCACAGTATGAGATTTAATTTTTAAGATATTGATTGGGTCTACAAATTTCTAGAAGTCTTGTTAGAAGAACACCTAATCACGGCTATTTCTAATTGGAACTCTGGCAATGTCGCGGGATGGTCATTGTCTAGAAAGGAAATTCATATGTGTTTGTGTGATTAGGTGCTTATGTGGAGTGAATTACTATTGCCCATTGCATTAGGATGCAAGTGAGTTAGCTTCGGCACATTTGTAAACATGCTAATATCATTTGTTATCTTCATTAGGATGTTCGGATGTAGATGTGGTGGTAGGGCGTGGTAGGCCTAGACGGCATGAGGTGCCATTACTGGATGAAATTTCAGTATAGGAAGAAAGAGTTAGTCAGGCCAATGTGGTCGAACTAGTGGGTTAGTAGGCCATGGGGGCTTTGGCACGTGAAATGGCCAGAGCTTTGCGGGAATCTATGGACATTCTCAGGGCTGAGAATCAAGTCCAGGCCTTGGTTGCTGAAGTAAGGCCGTTTTTCTTAAAGAAGGAGTTCTTCTGGTCTAATCTGGATGAGTTTTGGGGTGATCCTAAGGAGCCACTAAAGACGGATGAGTGGTTAGAGTAGATGGTGAAAAAATTTGAGATGCTCGGCATCGAGGATGATAGGTTGAAAGTGACTTTGACATCCTTCCAACTGAAGGGAGATGCAGGTCAATAGTGGAAGTATGCGCGTGGGCGCATTAGGGTAACTTGGGAGGCCTTCGTCAATGCCTTCCAGAACAAGTTCTTACCTTCCACTGCTACGAAGAAGTTTAGAGATCAGTTTCTGAAGCTCAAGTAGCTTAGCTTGCCAGTAGCCGAGTTTGAATCAGCTTTCACTAGCCTCTCTAGATTTGCATCAGAACTCGTGGCGACTGAAGAATGCCGTTGTATTGAGTTTGAGAAGAGATTGAGGACTGGGCTTTTTTTCAAAGTGGTTAGGTCAATGATTGGGGACTACGGATGCTTTGTGGAGGCGGCGGCTCATCATAGGACTGTTGTTCAGGCAGAGGAGGAGCAAATGAGGGGCTCCAAGAGAAGTTAGGAGGTTCATGGAGAGAGTCGGGATAGTAAGAGACAGAGGGACACCATCCCACAGTAGTCCCAAGCAGCATAGTTTAGGTCCACCTTTTCTGTGTCAAGTTCGGGTTTAGGGAGAGGTAATCTGGAAGGTTTTTCTTGTTACTAGTGTGGCCAATTGGGTCACAAGTGTCTAGCTTGCCCGCAGAGAGGATGAGGGCAATAGCCTGCACTGTTTGTAACTCATTCTCAAAGCCAGGGTCAAGGGAGAGGGTAGTCGCCTACTTATTATCAGTGTGGGTAGCCAGGGCATATGAACATGTTTTGCCCTTAGTTGGGTGGCACACCTGGTGCGTCTGGATCGAGGCAGGCATATAGTCATCAGCCTACCCAGTTAGTACAGGCTTCAAGGGCCAATCAGGGATACTCTTTAGCCTAATCAGTGTATCAGACTTATGCTTTGAGCGGTGAGCAGGTGGAGCAGAGACCTACAAGGCATGTGTGTGCTGTTACCATGCCAGACTTAGTGCGAGCACCTTCAATATTACGAGGTAACTTCTTATTATGTAATTCTATTGCTAATGTGTTAATTGATATGGGTGCATCCCATTCATTCATCTTGTCTGCATTTGCAACGACGTTGGTGTTGGAATTGGCTCGACTAGCATCTCCACTCAGTGTAGAATCACCTGTCGGTGGTGAGATTGTATTGGAACAAGGGTGTCGGGGTTGTGAGATAGAGGTTGCTAGTCGTCGGCTTCCTTTTGCATTTATGTTGATTGACATGTCGAGTTTTGATGCTATATTGGGTATGGATTGGTTGTCATCGTATCAGCCTGTCATAGATTGTTACCATTAGAGGGTTATTATATGTACCTTGAGTGGTGATTGTTTTTATTTCATGGGAGACAGAACCAATAGAGCTTCATTGACAATATGTAATCCACGAGGTTGGTGTGAGCTTAGTTGTCTTCTTGCAAACTTCTTGAGTAGTGAGTGTGATGAAGCTTGAGTTGAATTGCTAAGGGTAGTTTTTGAATACCCAGACGTTTTTCCTAAGGATCTCACTAGTTTGCCACCTCACCGTGAGATTGAGTTTTCTATTGATTTAGTGCCTGGCACGACAATGGTTTCTATGGCACTGTATAGGTTTGCACCTGCCGAGTTGAGTGAGTTGAAGATTGAACTCCAAGAATTGTTAAATAAGGGTTTTATCTGCCCTAGTACATCGCCTTGGGAGCACTGACTCTCTTTGCCAAGAAGAAAGATGGTGCATTACGAGTTTGTATTGATTACCAGAAGTTGAACCGGGTAACTATTAAGAACAAGTACCCAATGCCTCGTATAGATGATTTGCTTTACCAGTTGAAATGGTCTTGTTGCTTTTCTAAGATAGACCTGAGATCAGGTTATCACTAGTTGAGGGTAAGGGAGGAAGATATCCAGAAGACAACATTCCGTACACGGTATGACCATTATGAGTTCCTAGTGATACCTTTTGGGCTAACCAATGCACTAGCCATGTTTATAGATTTGATGACCCGGATCTTTCATGAGTTCCTAGATCGTTTTGTAGTTGTCTTCGTTGATGACATCTTGATTTACTGATCCTCTGAGAAGGAACACGAGGAACACCTGCGAGTTGTATTTGAGTTACTTAGAGCCCACAAACTGTATGCTAAGTTCGGGAAGTGTGAATTTTGGTTGAGAGAAGTAAAGCTCTTAGGCTATATGGTATCCGGGGGAGGAGTGACTATAGATTCATCCAAGATAGAAGTTGTACAAGATTGGAAACAACCTAAGAATGCCATTGAGATTCGTAGTTTTTTGGGGTTGGCTGGGTATTATTGTCAGTTTGTGAAGGATTTCTCTACGTTAGTCTCACTGTTAACTAGACTGATGAGGAAGAGAATCAATTTTTTGTGGAGTGAGACTTGTGAGAAGTTATTTCAAGAGCTTAAAGTTAGACTTACCACTGCTCCAGTATTGTGGGGGTCGAATAATTATGTGTTGAGGAAGGCCAAGGAATTTGACCTAGCCGAAGTCGATTCGGCCATAATCTAAGGTCGAGTATAGTCGGCCATATGAACAGCCGAATGGGAACCAGCACGCAATCAGAAGGCTAAATAAGCCATCAAGTGCGAAATTAAGGGTGGGCCCGACCCATGGGCCCAAAGGGTAATATAAAAAGGGGAACATCAACGAAAGAACGGTATGTAAGAATAGATAGAATAACTTCAGATAGAAGTAAACGAGAGAACATACTAACTTGTCCGTCGGAGTGCTAATTCCAGCACCGCTGACCGGAGTGTTCACCCTTTTTTCAAGTATCAATCAGAGGATCAAGGACATTTGACTGGATCCTGGAGTATTTCCAAACCACTTCTCCACAAGTATTAATTCTTCTGGAGAGGGGTTTGGGTTATTCGGTGTATTCTGATGCTTCACGAGAAGGTTTGGGTTGTGTCTTGATGCAAGAAGGGAAGGTAGTAGCCTATGATTCACGTTAGTTGAAAACACAGGAGTGGAACTATCCTACCCATGATTTAGAACTAGCAATTCTGATCTTTGCCTTAAAGATTTGGAGGCATTACCTTTATGGTGAGAAGTTTGAGGTGTTTTCTAATCATAAGAGTTTGATGTATCTATTCTCACGGAAAGATCTGAATTTGAGGCAAAGGAGGTAGATGGAGTTTATGGAAGACTATGATTTTAAGTTGCACTATCATCTGGGAAAGGCCAATGTGGAGGTTGACGCCTTGGGTAGGAAATCCATTAGCAATGTAGCTTGTATTGCCATCCGAGAAGGGGAGATGTTGGGTGCCATTGGCAAGTTTGATTTGCATCTTGGTGAGTCCATTAAGTCGATAGCTTTGTTTTCGGTAGTTGCACAACCTACACTTGTGAACCGAGTTATAGAAGCATAGAAGGGTGATCTTGAGTTAGAAACCTTCAGGGAGAAGATCTCTAGCAGGAAGGTAGAGAAGGGATTGAACGTATATTCTAACTCGAGTGTTAGATACCTTGATCGTCTTTTCATACCAGAGTCTTGCCAGGAGGAAGTTCTTGGAGAGTTTCACCATTTACGCCTTGCGATACACCCAGGAGGCACAAAGATGTATCACGATCTTAGTCGCCAGTTTTGGTGGAAGGGAATAAAGAAAGATGTAGTTGTGTTTGCATCAAGATGCCTTACTTGTCAACCAGTGAAGGCTGAGCATCAAAGGCCCGTGGGTTTTTGCCTATAGCCAAGTGGAAGTGGGAGCATATCACGATGGATTTTGTTGTAGGTCTTCTGAGGACTCAATAGGGTAATGATGCCATATGGGTGGTAGTTGATTGGTTGACTAAGTCAGTATATTTTATACCTATGCACACGAGTGACTTGGTAGACTATCTTGCCGACTTATATACTAGGGACATAGTTTGACTTCAAGGAGTCCCTGTGACTATTGTTTGGGATAGAGATCCGCGTTTACAGCTCGGTTGTGGCAGAGCCTACAGAACGCCTTGGGCACTAGATTGACTTTTAGTACCGCCTATCATTCTTAAATTGATGGGCAGTCAGAGCGTACCATTCAGATCCTTGAGGATATACTTCCAGGTTGTGTTCTTGACTTTAAGGGGTCATGGGAGAGACACTTGCCCTTAGTGGAGTTGACCTATAATAATAGTTTCCAGTCAAGTATTGGCATGGCACCATTTGAGGACTTGTATGGCCGACCGTGTAGAGATCCCCTGTGTGTTGGGCCGAGGTGGGTGATAAACCAATGTTGGGTCCAGAGTTAGTTCGGAAATGATGGAGATGGTTACACTTATCCATAAGAGGTTGGTTACGGCTCAGAGTCATTAGAAGAGCTATGTCGACCATTGGAAGAGATCGTTATCCTTTAAGATGGGAGATCACGTCTTTTTGAAGATATCACCTAGAAGGGGTTTGATAAGATTTGGAAAGAGCAGGAAATTGTCTCTTAGATTTATTGGGCCTTTTGAGATCCTAGAACGGATTGGGGAGGTAGCTTATCGTTTGGCCTTGCCGCCACAGCTTTCTGGGGTACATGACGTTTCATATCTATATGCTCTAGAAGTATGAGCCAGATCCATCACACGTGTTGGATTGGGCAGTGTAGACACCCCATTTTGACTGCCCTTAAGACTTGGGTGCCTCACTCTGAACACTCAATGATGAATTATTACGTTGTACAATCGCTCGATTTTCTTCAGCAAAAGGCCTCGGTTTGGAGCTTTAAAACCTAAGCCTTATACCCCTTTTGAACTAAAACCTTATTTTTGTAGCCTAACCACTCAAAGAACTGCTGGCCAACAAATGGCCGGCAAGCCATTTTCATTGGGCCAGCCGTACCTCTTCATCGCCAGTCGGCCATGTTTACCGATAGCAAATATTTTGAGACAGCTAGATGTCCCCATGTGCATGCCTTGCACTAGCTGTCTCTTTCTTGATATTTTTTATGTGAGAACCTGTTTTTCTATAAATACAAGGCCTCCCCTAAGGGTTTCGAGTTAGAAAAATTCTCTAAGAGCCAAAAGTTTAACCAACCATCTTCTCTACCCTATTGCAATATACATACACTATACATACACTTTCAAAGGTAACACTTGACAATTTTGCTGAGGTTCTTGAAGATAATTTTAGCCTCTTGAGAATGCTCGGCTTGTGGTTTGTGAATTAGGAAGCATCCTCTCTTTCAAATGGGTAATCTTTGAGCTTTTGTACCATCTTTTCTCTATCTTTTCTTTGTTTTTTCGTACTGTTTTCAGAGTGTTTTGAGGCCTGAAATATGTGATTTTAGGTCACAAAAAAGAGAAGGGGTTAGCCACCCATCCTTAGGCTTGTTGGTTGGTTGAAATCCTTTGGCTTTATCCCATTTTTGCTTACTTTTTCTACCTTAAAAACCTGATTTTCAACATTGTTTTTGTGTTGTTTCAGAGCTTTTTGGTGCGTTAAATTATGCTTTGAATATTGTAGAGGTGTTGTTGTAAGTTCTCATGGATTGGTGTATAGGCTTTGGCTTCCAATCCATTTTAGTTGATAGTTTTTTCTTGTTTTTTTTTTGTTTTATTTTCTTGTTTATAGCTTTTAGATATGTTCACACCATTGTAATCACTCACTTTTTAGTAACACTCTGCAATCTCCTTCATTTTTTTGTTTCTTTGCTTTGTTTCTTTGATTAAGAGTTATATCAAATAAAAAAGAGATCGCTCATGCTAAATGGTTTAATCTCTTCGAAGGTTCATTACCAGGGCATTACATCTCTCTTATGCTAAGCATAATCTCTTATTTGATACCTCCCTTTATCGCCGGTGCATTTACTTCTAAGGGACTAATTTTCCAATTACACCCTTGAAAATCACAAAGGAAAGGTTCATTATAACTTATTTTCGAGTTTGGATTTAGAGTCATTATCACTCATTTTGGGTTTGACTAGTTATTATCGCTCTTTGCGAGTTTGACTAGCCATTATCGCTCATTTTGGGTTTGACTCCAAATTCATTATCGCTTGTAAATGAGTTTGATTCTTCCTTTTTAATTTCCTTCATAGAAAAGAGCTTGCAGAGCTCATTTCTCAGGTTAAGTCATGCTTGCTATTCTTTATTGCTTTTGGACTTAGTGGACGTGATCATCACCTTTTGGACAAAATAAGAAAATGGAAATGTAAAGTCAAAAAGGGTTAATAAAATTGGAGTAAAAGAGGTAAAAAGATAATAAAATTTGGTTAAGTTCGGTCGGATGTTATACCGAACCTATTGCTTCTTGAATCATCACATACTATTGTTGTGATGTTTGGTGATTCATGAGGCAAGTCTACCCCTTCCCTTGAGGTAACTCCATGATAGAGAGGATGTATTGTCTATCTTTTATTTCATTTATTGAGCTCTTGTTCCATCTTTTCTAAAGTCATCATGCAACAAATTTGCAATGATTGATGATTCGAGAATCCAATTTGCTTCTCCCTTGATCATTTTCATGATAGGGAAGGGTAAAGAGGATAAATATCTCCTGAAAACACTCTATTTTTGCTCTATTACAGAAGGGTATTTCCCAGAAGCAGTGGCCAACCAGCCATCATTCTATACGGCCGACTACTATCTCAGGCTACCAGACCACCAATTTTGTACAGGCAATGGCATTTTTATAGCAGAACGAAGCAGAATCTGAGGCCAAAACAGAATAATTTTTTGATTGCAAATAGAGCTAATCCTGGCAACAAACAGAGAGGTTTTCGGAGGATGTTCTCAGTTGTGCGCATACGGTTCCTCGATTCTCGTTCGAGTCCATTAGATTAAATATTCATAATTTGTAATTAATTACTTAGTTTCTTAGCTTTCATTTGAACTTGTAATAATCTAGTTTATTCAATTATTTTGTAATAATTAGTTTAATTAGGACATTCATTCGAACCCTCTTGTCTAAGGGCAAACTTGTAATATTTTGTACGTCTTCCAACCCCCATTTTTTTCTCCCTTTTATTTATATGCTGATCGTGGTAGCATCATATTTTTTTGTTTCATATCATTACCATGCGTGGTATCTATTTTTGCATGCATTTTGGTTCGGTTCATCATTCTAATATCATTGCCATTTCCTATTTACTTGAATACGTGCATTGTCCATGCTTTGAATTGATCCATATGACATGTTAAATAAACCGAACTTAGTAGTCACATTTTGTATTTGTTGCATTAGTCATTTGCATATTTAGGAACATGCATTTTTCTAATTATTTTATTTTCTTTGGCTTGCCTCGGAGTACTAGGTGAGAATTTTTTTCTTTAGCATATTGCATATGAGTTTGTGTTACCATGTAAAAGCATACCACCCTTAGGCTATGTGCTTATTTGAAATATCTCTTTGAATGCTTGTGGATGAAGGCTATTTCGCTTAAATTGGAATGACTTTGATTAGTGTACATGTGAAATCACTTTTTCAAGTAGCACATATTCAAACCTCTTTTCAAACTAACATGAAATCAAAGCATTCCAAAATGGGTGACGTAATCTATACTGGTGTTCCTTACATAGTAAGTTAGCATAATAGTCAGAACATGAGCATATATTGTACATAAAAATCGCATCATGATTAGTAGAGGCTGATCTTTGATCAAGTTAGTGGGGTGCTCAATTCATGACCTTCTCCTTTCATACATAAGTTCCCAAGCCAAGACATTTTAGTTATGACAGACAACGGGCCTTTGGTATGAGTCACAAGTTTCCTAAATTTCCCAAAAATATTTAGGTGGTAACTCTGAAATCTGGCAATTTTGTCCATTTTTGGCATCTCTGATGATAAAAGGATTTTTTAAGATTTGTTGAACTTTGACTCTCATTTGTGTTTTTCTGTTTCACATTGCACTTGTGAAACCCGATTCAAAACCACGGGAGTCCGAACTGTAGGGCTATCGTATTCGAGGAGACTAAAACCCTCCAAGGAGCACAAAAAACAAGCTACAGTTTCTGGAAACTTTGCTGGGAAGTTAGAGAACTTGACTTGGACTTCATGATGTGACATTTTATTTACAAATATATGTTCATTACATTGCATTTGCATTGATGCTCTTAAGTCACTGTGTTTACTATCTGATGTCCTAGACGATTTGCTTGAAGCTTGCCAAAAGCTTGCCAAAAGGTTGGTCAGATGTAGGCAATGTCATGTTGGGAACATAACCCTTGGATCTGGGTTATCGCTATACCACTTGATCCTCCTTTCACTTTTCGGTGTTAGATGTGAGAGGTATATTAGGTAACTTGCTGAGTTACCCTTTTGACCAATTGGCATAGTGCATATAGTATAGCTCTATTGATTGTTCCAAACATAGGACATGATTCTTACCCGTATGCAGGGTTTCGTGAAACTACTTGCCTGAAGTAGTGAAACCCTAGCTTATACCAAAGCTAGAACAAGGTAACCCTACCCCCTCATAAGGGTGTATTGGCTCTCTTTACCTAGTATGTGCTTTACAGTGAAACTGCATAGGAGTGCTTCGTATTAGTGGTTTAATTTATATTAGTTTGTGGGTAGAATTCAATGAGGCATACAGTTTTATAGTTGCGATCACATCATTTTGCACTGAGGTGCTGATTTTGTTGCTTTTCCTTATTTCTTTTGCTAAGTTGACTAAAACCATAGCTTTAGTAAGTTCTGATATCCCCCAAGTACTTTCGACCCATATCGGAAGACTTTGTAAGGTCGAAGATCTTGTTCGGGGATAGCTAGTGTTTCCTTTCCTGTCACCAGTTGCAAGATGAAGAAGGGTTAAATAGAGTTCACCAGTTCAGTTATTTCAGCAATCACCCCTCAGCTCACCTATACTCAGTTCACCCCAAGCACAGTCATCTACTTCCACAATGGCACAATATCCCTCATCCAATTTGGAGGACTTATTGATTCATCTTCAGGAGTCAGTCGACTCACTCCAGCACGACATGGCCCATTAAGCCGAGGTCACGAATAGGTTAAAACAACAACAATAGCCGGCTGCTGCTTCACATATACCTACCGTGACTACTCCCATACCTGATACTACCACCAATACTGTTGTAGCTCAGGATCCACTAGCCTAGGGTGTTTCGGCTTTTCCCGTCCAGGCATATCCAATTCTAGTACAAACATCTAGAGCTCCAGTTTACTAGGTTGAAGCAGCTTTTGAATTCGAGGTTAACCCGACCATGCTCAAAGTCAACAAACTTGAAAAACTGCTCAAAAAGGCATAGGGGTTAACTCCATTCCAGATATAGAGGATGGGTATAGCAAATCTCCCGTTACTTTGTTGGAGTGGTTCAAAATGCCGCATATTGACCACTTCGATGGCGCTGGAGACCCAATGGTACATCTATATCTGTTTTCTGATATCCTGTGACTAATGGGTTTGACCAGACTTCAGAAGTTGTCACTCTTTGGCCGAACTATGTCAGGTATAGCTGCCATCTGGTATGCTAAATTGGAGGACTCTGTGAAACAAAGTTGGGAGGAACTAGCTGAATCTTTCATCGCTCAATACTCTTATAACATGTAGATTGAGGTCACGACTCATGATCTTGAAGCAACGCTTCAGGAGTTGAAGGAGGGTTTCTCAAAATTTGTAACTAGGTGGAGGGCTAAGGCATCGATCATGACAGCCACACCCTTAGAGAAGGACCAAATTCGGATGGTTGTCCGGAATCTTCACGGAAAGCTACTGTAGAAGATGATTGTTCTCCCCTTATTCACGTTCATGGAACTTCATGAAATGAGAGTTCAGATCGAAGACGCAATGAAGTAGGGGATCATCACAGATGACAAAGAGCCGGCCAAGAGGCCTTTTATTCACAGTTCTAATGCTTTTAGGAATAGCACAACTGCGAGGCCTTCGGAGGTGAGTGTTGTCACCACTACCAAACCCGCCGACCCCTTTGCTAATATGAGCCCACAAACTTCTAACCCTACCTGAAACTAGAGGACATTCAACCAGCTGCATATGACTTTATCTCGAGCCATGCAGGTGTTAATAAAAAAAGGGCATGTAAAACCTCTCGAACCTCGGCCACTTCCAGACCCCTTGCCACCTCGGCACGATCCCACCAAGTATTGTGCCTACCATCAACAACATGGCCATGAAATAGAAAAGTACTACTACTGCCTACGTCATGAGATTCAAGATCTCATCGACAACAAAGTCATAGCTCCACCCCAAAAGCCAAACATCATAACCAACCCACTACCCAACCATAATCAAGTACCACCCCCACCATGCACCAATTACATCCATACACTACCCCTATCTTATGACCCGAGTGTCGATATCACCCCCTCTCATTTACCATAGCTGGTGTTGTTCATCCCTGAGGGCACAGACTTGTGATGATGAACACATCCAGCCCTCAACCCGAGCCTCATAAACATGTGGTGACAACACCGGAAGGGGAGGATGTTTTGACCTTAGAAAGAAGTGCCGGTCGGTCACTAGAAATTTCTAGGGAGTTATCTGAGGAGGAATACAACCTAGGCCAATACATCGCTCTTGTTGCTCAACCCAAGCTTAATGTAATACTGCCGAGCTCAGCTAATGTCAATGTGGTTAGAGAAGACGGCCCAAGCCAATGGATAGACGATCTTGAGAAAGATTTGGACAACCTCCAATTCTTCGAAGAACAGGACCAAGGCAATGTACAGATTGGTTGGTTTGATTTGGGAAAAATTGATCTAACCAGGGTTGATTTGCTGGTGGATCAATAAGATAATAATATTTTTTAAAAGTTTGAACATAGTCTTCAAAAAGACAAATATTACATAATTCTAATTTAGTCAAAATATAATTTGCATCTACTTGGAAATTACTATCTCCTGCAAAACCACATAAATTTTCTTTTATGATTTTTGCAAACTCAGCCAATATTGTATCAAGTGTGAGAAAATTTGCTAACAGAGCTGTTTTTTTTTTAACTTTTTCCAATTTTAGATTTTTCCCACTATCGTAACCATTGCAACATGTCTCCTTGGAGAGTTGCTGCAATATAATCAAGGAATTTTTCCTTTGACCAACTATTTTTATAATTGGTAATAATGATGGACAATGATTGTGCCCAATCATCAATTGCTTGTGGCAGATTCTTAAATGGAACATGAGACAGGTCTAAATAAGTACCATTTTGAGCTATTGGATACTTATGATTATTATTCTTTCTAGATATTATTGGCTCAGGCGTAGGATTGGAGGTACTTCTAGTGCTAGTATCATTTTTAACTTCATTTGTTTGAATAAAGTCAAAATTTTCTCCATCTCCCCATGTGCCAAATAATTTAGGATCAATTGGCTCTTCTGCCTTTCTTTTCCCTTTATTTATTTCTGATGAAACATCTTGATCTAATGTTTCCTCAGCTGAGGATGATTGGCTATTATCATCATTACTTGACAAATTAATATCATAATTAAAGTACTGTAAAAGGGCTTCATGTTCTAGATAAATTTCTCTTATCTGATCTAGTAGCCTATTTCTTTCATCAATACCTAAATCTGAATCTTTATATAATTTTCTCCAATAATCCAATATTTCAACAATATTTTCATATTCAATCCTATTATAGGTATTGGTTTGAAGTACCAGAATATCTTCTGTACCATAAAATAGCCTAGGAATGAAGTTATCTCCTGGACTATTTATTCCATCATTGTTTATGAAGGATATAGTTTCTAATTTTGTTACCAAATTGTTTATTTGGGTTTTTGCTTCTTTGTTTAAGTCAATATTTATTATAGAACCTAAATTGTCTATTTTAGATTCTATAGACTCCACTTTGGATTCTAAATAATTTTGATTTATTTTTTGATTTTTATCTAATTTAGAAAGCCAAGAATACATAATATCAGTAATATTATTTAAACTAGAACACACACTAATTATATTTGTAGATTCTTTAGTAATATGCAAACTATGGTCATATTTATTATTAATATTATTTTTTGTATTTCCAAAGCATATTATATCTTCAGGGTTAATTGCCATTATAGATTGTTGTTGGTACCTAAAACCCTCCTAGTGTATTTATCTGGTGCCTAAAACCTCTCTTTATGATCTTAAAGACTTAAAAATGCCTAATTATGGCTAATAGTCAAAAGATTTTAATGAGTATATGGGCTTTGACATACATTAAGCATATAGGTTTTACAACAACTATAAATGAAACAAATAATTATGAAGATATAAAATACAAAGGATACACAATTAAAGACTAAACTTAACTAATAATATTTTTCTGAATTTTTATTTTTTATTTTTTTATATCATAAAGCACACCAAACACACTTATCAAAATACATAGATAGAAATACTTACATAGCTTGATCTTGCTTTCAAAAGCTCTTCACCAAGCTCTGATACCAATTACAATGCCAAAAATGAAAGGAGCTTTCTACTATTTCTATTCTACTATTTTTATCAAGTTAAGCAACAAAAATGGAACAAGGAATGGAGAAGTTTAGGCAACGAAGATGGAGAGAATTTACATTATTGTATTATGTTGTCTTGAAAGCCAATTTATAGAATACAACTCCATAAACAAACAAGACCAAAAAGTCTAGTCTAAATTTAATACATACCTAATTGGTTGGACTATCAAATACATACGTCCAAATTTGCAAAGTTTTTCCAAAAGTCTACACTTCAAAAGTTTACTAGCCTAGACTTAGGTTTGACAATCATACATGACTCCTAGACATATAATTATGGAGGTTCTGACAAACTCTACAATAGGAGTTTGTCGGCTGACAATAGGGGATGGCTGAGTGATGAATCTGACAAAGAAGACGAAACTAGAGTTAAGTCTTAGGGAAAGAAAGTCATGGCAGCTATGGTAGTTAGGGAAGCCAAAAAGAAAGGAAAAGTGCCTGAGAGCAGTAGAACAGGAAAACAAACCTAAGAATTAGGTGTTGAGGCAATCGCGGATGCTGAACAAGAAACTGTGCTAGGGCAGTTTGAACGGGAGAGGATCGAAGATAGGCGAAAGGCCACAAACATCCTTGGATGAGAGAGCCAGATAACTATCTGTCGGCGATATGAGTGAATGGAAGACAGTGATTTGCATCTTGCCCATATAGATGAAAGCTAGGGAGATCATATCCCGGAGAGTACTTGGTATGCAGAACAAATAGACCACCTAACCAGGAGTGGGCGGTATTTCAAACCCCCTTACCTAGACCAAGTTGAACCTTCAGGAAAGGAGAATGAGAAGAAGTTGGAAGAAGAACTGGTTCTCAAACAATTAAAGAAGATCTAGGCTGACATTTCCATTTGGGGCCTACTCATGGCTTCCTGAGTACACCGATAGGTAGTTGTGTCAGCGATGGATAAGGCCAAGCTATCCATTAATACTATGCCAAAGCAGCTCATTGGCTTGATCCACCCAGGTAGTACCAAGCCTATACTCACCTTCTCTAACAAATAGCTACCACTGGAAGGATTGGCTCATAACAAGCCATTGCACATATTTGTCGAGTGCAGAGGGAAGTGGATTCCAGTGGTTCTAGTGGACACCAGTTCTGCTATCAACGTCTGTCCTTCTTGCATTGCTTATGCAATGGGCCTGAAGTCGACAAATTTCATTCCCACGACCTAGGTGATCCAAGCATTGGACAATACAAGTAGAGAGCTTATGGGGACAACAAAAGTACAGATCTAAGTGGGCCCTCCCGAGCATAAGATTGAGTTCCATGTGCTCAATGTGCCGGTGTAGACACCCCATTTTTGATCGTCCTCAAGACTTGGATGTGCTTGCAGGTACATCCGGTGACAAGTTTGGTTGCTCACCGAGCGCTCGAATTTCACAGCGGAACGTCACAGGTTTGAGCTTTCCAAACCCTGTATCCTTTCTACCCCATTTTTGGACCATGCTTTGGTCCCTCCATAGTGCTTGTTTTAGTGCACTACCGGCCATGAAATGCCACTGTCGGCCATCAATTTATGCTTGCCGGCCATTGATGAGGCCTGCCGGCCATCAATGAGGCACTGCCGGCCATCACTGATGGCTGGCTGGTCACCAATGTTTCAACAGATATTTTTTAGATATTTTTAAGCTAGCTGTTTGCAGGATAAACCATCTGCACCCACGTGGATGGCTGGATCTCTTCAAGGGGCTTTTGTATCTCCTATATATAAAAGCCATCCTCATGCATGAGAGAGGTTACAAGAATTGAGCTGAGCAAAATTCTCTCTCTCTCTCTCTCTCTCTCTCTCTCTAGAATACTCTCTCTCTCTATATTTTGTGCTTGAAAGTGTATTTTCTCTTCACCTTTGCACTAGCACCCTTAGCCAAACACCTTCACCTTAGTGTTGAAGATCTTGGAGGCCTTATTTGAGCTCCTTGGAGTGGTTTTGGCTCAGAAGTTTCCTGATTTGTTGCTGTGCTTCAAGGGTAAGAATCTCACCCTTTTAAGCTTTATTTTTGTACATTGGTTTGGCCAACCTTGCATGCTGTTTTTGGCCTAGTTGTCAACTACAAAAACCTCTATTTTTGAGTGTTGAAAATAGTTGTTTGAGGTCCTTTTGGAGTTAAGGGTGTTCTCCTCTCTTTGGTGGCTTATTTGCTAAGCTTTGTGCCATGTTTAAAAGCCTTTAAAGAAATCTCTTTTTTCCCTTTTAACCACTGAAATCTAGGAGATTTTCAGTGGCAAAAACTTGGTTTTGAGGACCAAAATAGTAGGGGGTGGCCTCCCCTCCTTGTTTCTCCTTTGCATGTGTTGATGGCTTGGTAGTTGAGCATGTTTTTCTACCATCTCTTGACTTGATCTAAGCATGTTTTTGTGACCTTTTTTATCATGTTTTAGCTCTATTTTTGGCTGGCTTGGCCACTTCTTGCATGCTTCTTACACTTGTAGTGTAATCTTGCTCACTTGCCTTGCATGCTTGATGTTTTAGCTCACTGTTCTAGCATGTGTTGGCTCCACTCCAGCATGTTTTTGGCCTTTATTTAGCATGCTCTAGCTCTATTTTGAATAGCTTTGTTCATGCATGCCTTGCTTTGTGTAGCTATAGTATTGTTGGCTCTTACTATCTTTGATTTTTAAGGCCATTAGCATGTTGTGCTTGTGATGTTTGCATGTTTTGGTATCATTTAGCATGTGTTTTCAGAGCATATTACTCCATCACACACTCACATATATCACTCCTTCATGATGTTTGAGAGTTGTGCCTTATGCCTTGTTTGAGAGCCAATGCATGAACATGATTTTCTTGCCTTTCATGCTACCATCTCAGCACATTTTGGCCACTGTTTTGGCATGTTTGTGGACTGTCCATGATTGGTTTGGCCATTTGAGCATTATATTGCATGGTCCTAGTGTTGTGTCCTTTACTAGTTTTAATGCTTAAGTCTCCTAACATGTTGTACATGAGTTGTTTGCATGTTAGAGTCTTGTGTTTCATACCATTTCAACACTGAAATTCTGCCACCTCCCTTGCTTCTTCATCTTTTGATTTGTTTTGAGGCTTGGTTAGTCTTGAAGTTGTGCTTAAGCTATGAGATTGAGGCTTATGCTTAAATGGCTTTAACCATCTCTTGAGGGTTCCTCATAGTCAAAGGCATGACTTCTCTCATGTCTTAAGTCATCTTTTGATTGGCCTTCCTCTCATTAGAGGACTTTCACATTAGACAAACAATTTATGAATGGCTTGGTAATGTAAAATGTGTAAACAAGAATTGAATCAAGTAAAATATGCCAAGATAAGCATGTTATGTTTGCATTGCACTGTGTTCAATCGGACGTTATATTGAACACAAGGTGAATTGGTCCATTTCATACTCAGTGATGAAAATGAGCCAATTCCCTTTGTCTCCATTGCCTTTGATCTTCCATGATAAGGTAGTGGTCCTAGAGTCTTGTTTGTCTTGCATTTATTGAATGTGTACAAGTTGGATCTTTGGCCATCATGCATTGTGAATGCTTGATTGATGGTTTTGAATCCAATTGTGCATCTCCTTTGATATTTTGAGATGATAAGGAGGGGCATAGTACATACATGTTCTTAAGAGACCCTCCATTTTCCTCTGTTTTGTGCTCTGTTGCAGTTTGGTGTTACAGCACACCAGTGGCCGGCACCCCCTTCATTGTTGGCCGGCACCCTTGCATTGTTGGCTGGCAGAGGCATGCTTTTGGCCGGCAGATGGCTGGCAACCAGCATTTATGGCCGGCAGGGCACTGGTGCACTCCCCAGCATTGTTTTGGTAAGTTTCAGCAGCAAGTTCTTGAAGACACCCTGCAAACAGAGCCTCTAAAGAGCAAACCAGAGAGCTTTTCGAGACGAAAACCGAGCATGCATCTTCTGCTTCTTCAAACAGAGCTAAGGCAGCATAGTTTAAAGCTTTACTTGTTAATTAGCTTGAATTTGTAATTTATTTAATTAATTTGTTAATTAGTTAAAGTCTTGTAATAATTAGTAAGTAGATTGCTAGTTATTCAATTTGGTTTGTAATAATTAAGTCTAATTAGCTTAATTAGATTAATTTAAATAGCTTAGCTTAGATTAGCTTAGCTATTATTCATTCGGACCCTCCTTTGAGAGTGCACAATGTTATAATAAAGGTGCGTGTGTGTGTGCATGTCTTCCAACCCCACGTCTTTCTCCCTTTTATTTAACTACTTTCAGTGGTTAGATTAGAGCATGTTTTGATTTAGCATACCTTATGCTCGCATGCGTGCATCATTCATTTGTCTTGCATGCACCAGGCTCGGCGCATCATTCAAACTGCATCGTATTTCAATACACTTCTTTGAATACGTGTTTAACAGCAAGTTATCAAATTGTTGCATTCATATTCCATCTTAGATAGCTGAGCCTATTTAGTTGCATTCTTTGCACGTGTTGCATTAGGCATTTCACATAGTTAGGATCATGCATGATTTCTAACTAGTTTTATATTTTGGCTCGGAGTACACTATAAGTTTTACGCTTTAGCATACTTGCATGAGTGTGAGTGTTGCCATGTTTAGCATACTTGCTATGAGGCTATGTGCTTAAGTGATAAACTGCATGAATGCCTGTGGATGAAGGTTTGATTGCCTGAATTGGAACAACTCGATGATTGTGAGTTTTAAGCCCACTTTGCGGAGTGGCAAAATCATGTTTTCAAGCCCACTTGAGGGTGGCAAATCCGCGCTTTAGCCTACTTGCGAGTAGCACTTTCAAACCATTTTCAAAAAAACAAACATGAGTTGTTTTGTTCCAATTCTCGTGATTGAGTCTATAGTTGTATGCTGTGTGCATCACATAGTAAGTTAGCTAAATAACTGGAATAAGAACACATGTCTTTATAAAATAACATATCATGCTTAGTAGAGGCCAATCTTTGATTGGGCGAGCGGGGGTGCTCATTTCAGGACATTCCCCTCTCGTACCCAAGTTCCCGAGCCGAGGCAACTTTGGTGATGACGGACACGTGGCCTTTAGCACGAGTCAGGGTTTCCTAAATTTTCCAAAAATAAAATATTTATGTGGCGACTCTGTAATCTGGCAAAGCAGTCCATGTTTGGCACTTTTTTCATTCAAAATTGATTTTCCAAAACTAATTGCTAGATTTGGACTCTTTGGTGTTTATCAGTCTCACATTGCACTTTGTGAGATTAGATTCAGAACCGTGATAGGAGTTCGAACTGTAGTAAGACCAATTCGCGCCCTCTCCGAAAGGGGGGCGCGAGGAGAAAGTCGGGTGCTACAGTCGGCTACCTTCAACCTACTTCTAGGAAGGCCCTGGTTGCATTATATGTAGGCAGTGTCCTCCACCCTCTATCAAATGTTGAAGTACCCTCATGAGGGAGGGATGTCTACCGTTTTTGGGAACTCATCTATTCATCCACCACCAGAGGTCACTACGCCTTTGTTAGAAATCAATCACGGTGATGAGGATGTGTTTTTTTCGAGTTTCACTCTGGCAGAAGCCCAAGTGGTATAAACGGTCCTAGCCGAGGACGAAGGTAGAAGCTCAAGTGCCAGTTCTCAATCTATTAATTTCATAAACAAACTGTGGCATATCCCCAGGGTGGGGCTTGGAAGAAGCGGAAGGAATGGTGTTGTGGTGCTAGCTGAGATGCCATATAATCCACATACCTTTAGGTTAGGCTATGTGCTCACCAAAGAAGACTAAAAAAGGAAGGGAAAAGAAATGAGAGAAAGGGCTAAGGCCAAGAGAGCTGGAAGACATTACGAGTTGGTTCACAGGCCAATTTGGGAACGTTGAATAGGCGCTTTGTCAGAGGAGAGAATTTCCTCTTTTGTGGCTTTCCTGAGCCTTGGGTGGATTCCTCAACAAAAAAACGTTTCCCCAAATTTGAAATCTTTTTCGACCACCAACTCCATGATAGTGATGAAGAGGGGGCTGATTTGCGCACCAACACAAAACAAAGCAAAGATGACGATTTATACAACAGTGAGGTTAGAGTAAGGGCAGTATTGGTTGATCTCTTGACAGATCCTAAGGCTAGTATGGAGAACTTGGGGGATGCCTTTACTATCTCTATGATGGGTGAGGAACTAATTGTCTATTCCACCAGTTGCATTCTGGATGTGTCGAGGGCGCTGCGCCTCACTTGGCACCTGGAGAAGGGCTTTATCGCAAGTTCAGAGTCGGATGATGAGCCTGAGTCTGATTCCATCGAGTCTATTAAGTTAGAATCAGACTCGAGTCAGTTTAGTGAGTTGGAGTCTAGCACTTTTGAGGGTGGTAACCCAGTTGCCAAAGTCCTAACGTGGTCTTCTATTAGTTTTTCTTTTGAGTCAACTATAACAGAGGACTCGGACTTTATCAATGGGAATGCAGTAGACTTTACTTACTTCTCTGTGTCTTTAGTTTGCTGTACTGATATTACTTTTCAAAATTTTGACTTAAATGAAGAGGAAGAAATTCCTCGGGCTTTGAAAATTTTGATTGACCAAGAAGAGGAGAGGCGTGCTAAGCCTTACACAAATGAGACCACTAAAATTAATGTGGATACTAAGAAAGATCCACGCTTAGTCCAGATCGAGTCAACGCTGTCTTTAGAGGAATGCGAGCCTTTAACTGCTTTATTAAAAGATTTCAAAGACGTTTTTGTGTGGTCTTACGAAGACATGCTTGGAATCGATCTTGAGATTATACAACACTGGATCTCTTTGACCCCGAGGCCCGACCAGTCAAGCTTACTACAGGATCTATCTAGATCGGCCACTGCAAATTAAAAAGGAAGCCACCAAGCATATTAATGCAGGATTTTGGATGGTATCAAAATATCTAACTTGGTTGGCCAATATTGTTCCAGTTCCGAAAAAAGACGGCAGAATCAGAGTTTGCGTCGACTTCAAGGATTTGAATAAGGCTAGTCCAAATGACAACTTTCCATTGCCACACATCTATGAATTGGTAGACTTCACCGCCGACCATGTCTTGTTCTCATTCATGGACGGGTTTTCAGGGTATAATCAGATCTTGATGGCACCTAAAGACAGAGAAAAGACTGCGTTCACCACACCATGGGGTACTTACTGCTACAGGGTTATGCCTTTTGTGTTGAAGAATGTTGGGGCTACATATCAGAGGGCTGCAAACACAATTTTGCACGACATGATCCATAAGGAAGTCGAGGGGTATGTGGATGATATGATCGCAAAATCCAAAGAACGAGAAGGCCACTACATCACTCTGGAAAAATTCTTTAAATGGATCAAGGAGTACAAATTGAGGTTGAATCCGCAAAAGTGCACTTTTGGGGTGACTGCAGGGAAGATGTTTGGTTTTCTGATTACACAGAGGGGAATTAAAGTAGATCTATCCAAGACAAAGACCATCTTAGAAATGCCACCACCAAGGACTGAAAAGGAGGTGCGTGGTTTTCTAGGGAAAAGTGCAATTCATAAGACGGTTTATCTCCAAATTAACCTTGACTTGTGAACCACTATTCAGTCTCTTGAAAAGGGGGAAGAAGTTTTGATGGGACGATTGATGCCAGTTTGCCTTTGAAGAGGTCAAGCAGTACCTTTAGAATCTGCCTGTATTGTTACCACTAGAGCCAGGAAAGCTACTGATCATGTATCTGTCAGTAATAGAGTCAACCATAGGGTGCATGCTAGCACAAGAATCAGAAGCTAAGGTGGAGAAAGTCATCTACTATCTGAGCAAGGAGATATAGGATTACAAGATCTGCGACACTTCCTTGGAGAAGGCATGCTTAGCTTTGGTTTGGGCCACTAGGAAGTTGAGACACTACCTATTAGCTCACTCTATAATTCTGGTTTCGAGATTAGATCCTATCAAATATCTCTTTGAAAAACTAGCACTTACGGGTAGGCTAGCTCGTTGGTTGTTTCTTCTCTCTGAATTTGACCTTAAGTACGTCATTCGAAGTTAGTCAAAGGGGAAGTAGTAGCGGAATTTTTGGCAGATCACCCAATAGAAAGAGATGAAGTAGAAGAGTACATGTTCCTGTAGACGTCCCCGAACGTCCCGGGAGGGAAACCCATTCTGTTCATTTGGGGCTCATTACAATTCGGACTCAAATTGTCACGGTTCTTAATTTGATCCTGCAATGTGCAATGCGAGACTGATAAATCACCAAAGAGTCCAAATCTGGCAAATCGTTTTGAACACAGATTTTTTTGAAAGAAGTGCCAAACATGGACTGCTTTGCCAGATATAGAGTCGCCACCTAAATATTTATTTTGGGGGGAATTTAGGAAACCCTGACTCGTTGCCTAAGGCCACGTGTCCGTCATCGCCAAAGTTGCCTCGGCTCGGGAACTTAGGTACGATTGGGGAAGGTCACTTCGTGAGCACCCCCGCTCGCCCGATCAAAGATCGGCCTCTACTAACCATGATATCGAGTTTTGAAAACCTTATGTGTTCTTATTCCGGTTTATCAGCCTAGATTTACTATGTGATGCACACAGCATACAAGTATAGACTGGGTCGCCTGAATTGGAACAAAACATCTTATGTTCATTTTGAAAAACAGTTTGCTACTCGTAAGTAGGCTAAAATGCAGGTTTTGATGAATTATTCCAACTCAAGCAACCCAACCTTCACCCACAGGCATTCAGGCAGTTATATCACATAAGCATATAGCCTCATGGTAAGCATGTTATCATGGCAGTCACTCACACGCATGCAAGGATGCTAAAGCGTAAATGCTTACCTAGTACTCCAAGCCAAAATAGAAACTAGTTAGTAATCAAGTGCATGATCCTAGTTCATGTTAAAATGGCTAATGCAACACATGCAAAAATGCAACCTAGATAGGCTCGGCTATTCTAAACATGGCATATGAAATGCTACAACTAACACGTATTCAAGTTGGAATTGAAATACTATGCAATTAGCATGATGCGCTGAGCTCGGTGCATACAATACAAATGAATGAATGCACGCATGCATAACATAAGGTATGCTAATTCAAATATGCCCTAATGCTAACCATTGAAAGCAGGTAAATAAAAGGGAGAAAGAAGTGGGGGTTGGAAGACATACACATACTCACACACACTTATTACACAATTGCCCTCGCTCAGAGGGTTCGAATAAATATTACACAACCAAATAAAAGATTAACTACGTAATTAATTATTACAGAACTTCTAATTGATTAACGAATTAAATGCAGAAGGAAGGTGGCCGCAGCCCCGCCTCGGAATGATGGGATGATGCGTGCTTGATTCGTCTCGCCCGGAAACCCGGTACCATGCCACTGTTGCCTCTGTTTACACTGCCTTGCTCCTCTGGAATTTATGAAAGTTTCCAGAATCCTTCTGAATCACTCCCTGAGTGTTGTGGAATATCACCGGCCACAATTCAAATCCACCGGCCATGGGAATAGGCTTATCGACCAAATATTGAACCACCAGCTGGACATTGATGGTTGGTCGGCACCAAAAGTGGCCGGCCGGCCATTTCTTCCTGCAGAGCCCTGTTTTGACAGCAGCAGAGGACAGACAGTGCATGGTATGGAATTTTCAAAGCAATGTGTGCATGGCCACTCTCCCTATCATGCTATGGGCTCAAGGGAGTTTGGTACTCGACCCTCGGACCACCAATCGCGCATTTCAATGCGTGATGGTCCAAGAAGTCAAGTTTGCAAATCAATGTAAATGCATGCAATAAAACTCATGAGTGCTACACGCCTTATCATGTTGAGATCAAGGGCATCGGCGACCGAGGGTTGAGGCGTGTTTCGTCACTTTGAGTACAAACACACCTCACCCCCCATGCTTGGTTTGACACCCCAAACCAAGCAAAAATGCAATGCATGTATGCAAAGTGACTCAAGTATGCAAAATGGCCCAAGTATGTAAAATGGCTAAGTTAACAAAACATGCCAAATGTAATGCAAGCTAAACATGCAAATGCACAATGTGCTAAGCATGCAAGATGCGATGCAATGCAACCTAACATGTAATGCAAACATGGTAATACAATAGATATGCAATGATGCAACCTAGATAAACAACTATACCAAGTGATAGACATGTACCAATACACAAATGCATGATCTATGGACTTACACTAAGGTGGAGGAGCCTCAGCCACACCCCAAAACAGTGGCCAAAGTGGCATAACAAGAGCATAAATCACATATGCACGCATGCATGCACCAAGGCCCATCACTTAAGGCATAAAAGATGCAACTCTAAGCATACTTAAAAGAGGCAAACATGGGCATTTCAACCAACATATTAAGCTCTGAAATACATGCAAAGGGGATGATGCCAAGTCAACAAAACATGCAAACAAGGCGTGTAATAGGCCCAAAACTTGAGGCCAACAAGAGGGTATTCCACTACAACTATCATGACCACACATGGCATGGATTATGTAACCAAAAACAGAGTTTCAATGCATCAAAATACACCCCAAAACCCACTGATATGGCAGCCCAAGGTCTTAAACAAAAGGGGATACACCAAGGCCCATTTCAAGGCATAAAAGAACAACTCTTCAAGGCATGAAAGGGATGATGAATGCAAGCATACAAGCATGGATTATGGACTGAAATAGCATGAGAAGTGATTCCAAATCACTGAAACAACCCAACTAAAGCATGCTAATGACTCACACACTCAAGGCTCACAAGCCAAAATGCAAAGAGGCTATACCAAACATGGCAAACATGATCAAATCAATACTCAACAGACCTTAAGCATGGCAAAATATGACCAAAAGCTTCATGAAGTTAAGCTAGAACATGCAAGCATGGAGGGGCAAATGCATGGCACATGTTATGACAATAAAGGGGATTACTAAGCAAGTATGCGATGCATGTAATGGACAATAAATCCGAGCAAAAACAAAGGTATAATATGACCAAATAACACCCAAAAACCTCTGAAATGAAGCTAAGAACAACTAGGCATGCATTCTACCCTTATGAGCCAAAAACATGAACAAATGAGACACAAAGGGAGAGGGGTGTCCCTCCCCTATGCAGGACTTCAAAACCACTTCTTCACCACTGAAAATCCTCTGGATTTCAGTGGTGAGAAGACCAATGCACAAAAGTATTCAAAGCTCAACCAAAGAAAGCACAAAAGGGGCCAAACAAGGCCTAAGAAGGGGAGGTCGACCCCAAACACAAATGAGACCTTAATGAAACATCTTAAGCATGAAAAATCAGAGTTTTTATCAGTTATACACAAAGCTCAAAACAGCATGCAAAGTAGGTTAAAAGCTAGTGCAAGATTGGGGAATATAAAGCAATAGTGTTTACCCTTGAAGAACACTTCAAGAACAGCAAGTCCAGCCCTTTCTTCTGATCAAAACCAACTCAAAACTCTAAGAACAACCTCCCAACACCTCAATAACCCAAGTATGGTGTAATACTAGGTGCCTTAGTGCAAAACTAAGAACAGAACACCCTTTTTGAGCCCTCTAACACACACAAATGAAGAGAGAGAGAGAGAGAGAGGGAGATATAGAGAGAGAGTGGTGTATATATCATATATCACTTTGATTTTGCTGAACCCCCTCAAAGGAGAGGGAGGGCCTCCTTATATAGACAAGGCAAGGGCTCAAGTCTTCTAAGGGAAGCTAAACAAAGGGGTTAAGGCTTCTTAAAGAAGCCAAGGCTAAGGGGCCAAGGCTTCTTGAGGAAGCTGAGACAGGGGTCCAAGCTTCTTGAGGAAGCTAAGACAAAGGTCCAAGCTTCCTCAAGAAGCTAGGCCAAAAGGGTGCAAAGGGTGCAACTCCTCCATACACGTGTATGGAGGATAAGTCCGTGCACTCCAGCTGGCACAGCTGGCATGCACAATGCCTGGAAAAGGCAAAAAGGGGGTACCGGCCAAAAAAGGAGTCCATCGGCCAAATATATGGTCGGCCGACCACACAAAGAGCCGACCGGCCATCACCAATGGCTGGTGGAAAGAAAACAAGGCCGGTGGCCCTAAGCCATGGCCGGTGAGGTGTGGGGATGACCAACAAGCCATTCCCTACTCTCCAAAGCAAAAAAACAACAAGTGTTTGGTCCAACCAAGCACGAAACAGTCGAGTTGAGAGATCCTAAGGCAAGGCGCGTAGCCGAGACCTTCGGGAACTCAAAACGAACACAAACATGGATGATCACCGAGTGTTCAAACTGTGACGTCCAAGTCTCAAGGACGGTAAAAAATGGGGTGTCTACAGTTCCCAGATAAGGAGATTCTACAGGTAGAAGAAGAGGCATCAACAATGTACTTCAACGGAGCCACTAACCAATACAGTTATGGGATAGGTGTGTTGCTTATAGCACCCAATGATTCCCATATACCCCTAGCTTTTAAACTCCGGTTCAAAGTATCCAACAATGAAGCAGTGTACGAAGTGTGTATCACTGGACTAGAAGCTGCCCTAGAACTAAGGGTAATAAGGTTAGACGTCATCAGAGACTCAAACCTGGTTGTTTCTCAAGCTAATAGAGACTGGCAAGTCAAGGAAGAGAAAATGAAAGTTTATCATCAGACTAGTAGACACCCCATTTTTTACCACCTATAAGACTTGGGCACTTTGTTCTGGGCATTCGATGATGAAAGATACATTGTGTAAATGGTGCGAGTGATTCAAATTCTCAACGAAGGAATCCAAGGTTAGGCTCCAAAACAATCCCAAAACCTTCATATTTACCTTATTCTTACCTCAGAGTTCCCTTATTGAGCATTGTGCCACCCTAAATTAAGCCTAAAACAGAGGAATATGGAAGCACATTGGGGCCCGACCAAGCCTCATTGGGGGCCGGTTGTGGCCATTTGGGGTCGATCGTGCTATGTTGGCGAGAAACACTATTCTGGGCAGGAGCCTTCCATCTGTCTATATTTGAAGATATTTTTGACCTATTTTGCTCAAATTCTATAAATACAAGGCCATATCTCTGTTTTGAGGGTTGAAAAATTTCCAAAGAGCTTATACACTCACTTGAGAGCTCCTTCTTCTTTGCCAAGCCATCTTTGAGCAAGCCTATCACCCTTGAACTATATCCATACACCATACACACCTTAAACCTTAACCTTGGAGCCTTGGTTGAGCCTTGAGGATCATAATTCAACCATGAAAGTGTGCTAGGATTGAGTTTGATTTGGAAACAAAGCTTGTTCTCTTCAAGAAGTATAAGCTTGTCACCTATGTTTTGCTTTCATTTCAATCTATCTCTGTCTATTTCTTGTGTTCTTGTGCTGTTTTGGAACCATTTCAAGTGCTGAAACTTGGGTTTGAATAGCTACCGAAGGTAGAAAGGATTAACACCCTTTCTTGCACCTTACTTCATAGCTCACACCCTTGTTTTTACACTCTTTCCTTTGACTTTTAAGCTATTTTTCAGAGTTTAAAAGGGCATAAAAAAAAAACATGGTTTAAAGTCTTAACAGTGGAGGGGTTAGCCACATCTCCTTGTTCTTATTTACTAGTTTAGTTTTTCTTGCTGTTACCTATCTTTTTGTGCTCTTGAATACACTTTTAGCTACTATTTTTTTGTGCTTTAGGGGCTGTTTAGGCTTGTTTTATTTCATTTAATTAGTTTATGCTTTGAATACATTGCTTGTTGTGTTGTACGTCCTCATGGCTTTGCTTGTTTAGGCCTTAGACATCAAGCCATTCGAGTTGACAGCTTTCTCTACTTAGTTTTTATATAAAGAGTCACATTCTAAAAATCAACTTCACATAATTATTTATGCACCCTCCCTCATTTCTTCTTTTCTTTTGTTTGAGAGTTATTTTAACTGATTGATTATTATTCAACGCATGAGAAAGAGACCTATGCTCAATGGCTTAATCTCTATAGAGGTTCATTGTCAAAGCGTAGTCCTTCTTTCATGTTTAGGATCACTTCTTGTTTGACGTTTGTTTCTCATTTAGTGGACTTAACTATCGCTCTGGACAACTTGATTAAGGAATGAAAAGGACTAACAAAATTAGCTTAAAATCAATGAAACCAACATAAAGAAGATGAGTGAAATTGCTTGGATTCGGCCGGACATTATGTGGAGTCCATCGTGTCAAGAGTCATCACACATCAATTCATGATGTTTAATGAACCTTGAAGTGTATCCACCTCCCTTTTTGAGTTTCCTTCATGATAGGATGGAGGTGTGGTTGTCTTTCATTGCATTCATTGATTTTTTGTCCAAACATGTTCAAAATCATCAAGCCATCATCTGGTGCTTGTTGATGAGTTTGGAACCAAACTTGTTCTTCTCTTGAGCTTCTCCATGATAGAGAAGAGCAAAAGGGACAAATAGAGCTCAGAAAGGCTCTGTCTACATTGTTTTCACCTCAGAACACAAAAACAGGTTTTGTATGAAATTAGGTCATGACCGGCCTTGTTTGGACCCAATCGAGCCTCATTAGGGGCTGGTCGGGCTCCAATGCTTAGTAAGCAGAGTGTTTTTGTAGAAATAGAGGGCAGTGGCTGAAGGTGAAACAGGGCAGATTACCAGAGAGGCAGATAGAGCTGCTTCTGAAACCCATCACGTGCATGCGATCCTTGTGTATCTTTGTTTATATCAATGTTGTAAATTGACGTTCCCCTTATTGTTGTAATTAATTATTATTATTGTAGTTAACATGGTTGTAATTAATATTATTATTGTTGCAATTGTTATAGCTAGTTAACTTAGATAGCTAGTTTATCACTCATTACTATCGTTGTTGTAATAAAGTAGATAGCTAATTTATTTCTTATTCATTCGAATTTGTAATAATTAGTTTAATTCGGACACTTGGACATTTGGACCCTCTTGCGTGAGGGCAAAATTATAATAAGTGTGTATGTCTTCTAACCCCATTTTTTTCTCTCTTTTATTTCTCCGCTTATGATGGTAGCATAGAGCATTATGTTTCCTTAGCATTTTCCAGAATTTGCATCCACTTGTCTTGCATGCATAATGGCTCAGTTCATCATTCTAACAAGCATTGTTATTGATTATTTCTTTGAAAACGTGCTTAGACTGCATGCTACCAAATTGATTCACATGTCATGTTAGTCGCCGAGCCTATTAAATTGCATAATTGTATGTGTCGCATTAGTCATATCGCATTAGTTAGGACCATGCATTTTTTCTAACTATTTTTTTTTCTTTGGCTTGCCTTACAGTACTAGGTGAGCACTTATTGCTTTAGCATATCGCATGTGTGTGATTGTTTCCATATCAGGCATATTTCCATGAGGCTAAGTGCTTAAATGATATACCTGTTTGAATGCCTGTGGATGGAGGCTTTTTGCTTAAGTTGGGATGATTTGAATAAATGTACATATGAGATCACTTTTTCAAGTGGTACATATTCAAACACTTTCAAAACAAACATAAAATCAAGCGTTCCAACTTTAGCAACTTAGTTTATACTTGTGTGCAACACATAGTAAGCTAGCCTAATAAATTTGAAAAAGAGCATATAATGTAAATAAGAATCACATTATGATTTGTAGAGACCGATCTTTGATCAGGTGAGTGGGGTGCTCAATTCATAACCTTCCCCTCTTGTACTTAAGTTCCCGAGCCAAGACACTTTGGTGATGACGGACACGTGGCCTTTGGCATGAGTCTTGGGTTTCCTAAATTTTCCAAAAATATTTAGGTGGCGACTCTGAAATTTGGTAATGCAGTCCACTTTTGGAATTTTGATTCAAAATTGATTTTCTAAAAGATTTGCCTGATTTGAACTCATTAGTGTTTATCTATTTCGCATTGCACTTGTGAAATCCAATTCAGAACCACGGGAGTCCGAACTGCAGGGCTGATCATTTTCTGAAAGGAGCACAAAAACCAAGCTATAGTTTTTGGCGACCCTACTAAGGAATTAGAGAAGTTGACTCAAACTTCATGATGTGAATTTTTCTCTACACTTATATGTTCTTTGCATTGCATTTGCATTGGTTCTTTAAGTCACTGTGTTTTTCATCTGCTATTGCTGGATGGTTTGCCGGAGGCTTGCCCAAAAGTTACCAAAAGCCTGACCGGTCGTGGGCTCTACCATGTTGGAAATACAACCCTTGGATCTAGACTACCGCTGTACTGCTTGATCCTTCTTTCACTTCTCGATGTTAGGTGTGAGAGGTATATTAGGTAGTCTTACTGAGGTATCCCCTTTTGACCATTTGACCTAGCTGCATATAGTAAAGCTATAGTGACTCTTCCAAACTAGGACAGGACGCTCACCCGTATGCAAGATTACGTGAAATAGCTTGATTGAAATAGTGAATCCTAGTTCATGACAAAACTAGGACAGGGTAACCCTACCCCCTTATAGGGGTGTTTTGGCTCTCTCTTAACAGGTATGTGCTTTATAGTGAGACTATATAGGAATGTTCATGTCAGTGGCACAGTTGGTATTTGTTTTAGGTAGAATTCACAATGTGACGTACAATCCTTCAACTTTGATTATGTTTGTGTTGATAGCATCTTAGCCGAGGTGTTGTGTGGTTTCTGATTACTGTTCTTTCACTTTATTTCTTTTGCTAGGTAGATTAAAACCATAGCTTTAGAAGGTTCTAATATCTCCCAAGTACTTTGGACCCATGTTGAAAGACTTTGCAAGGCCGAAGATCTGGTTCGGGGATAGCCTATGTTTGCTTTGTTGTCACCCATTGTACGGCGGAGGAGGATCAAACAGAATTCACCAATACAGTTCTTACAGCAGTCACCTCTTGGCTCGCCTATATTCAGTCCAATTCAAGAATAGTCGTCTACTTCTAGTCCAGTCCAAGACCAGTCACCTATTCCCATGGCACAGTATCCCCCGGCCAATATGGAAGAACTAATTCTCCATCTGTAGTAAACAGTGGAAACACTACAACGTGATGCGACTCGTTAGGCCAAGGTCACGGCCCGTCAGGTTGAGGTTATAATCAGCCTATAGCAACAGCAACCGCAGCTAGCTACAGCCTCTGCGTCCTATGTACCCATCGCAGCTATCCCTGTGCCTAGTGCTACTGCTAATACTGCCACTGCTCTGGATCCAAAAACCGAGGGTATTTCAATTTTTCCAGTCCCAGTAGAATCCATCCCAACACAAGCATCCAAAGCCCCAGTTTATCAGACCGAGGCACTATTCGAATTCGAGGTTGATCCAACCATGCTTAAAGTCAACAAATTGGAGAAGTTGTTCAAAAGAGCGCAAGGTGTCAACTCCATTCTAGATATAGAGGATAGATACACTGAGTCTGCGATTACATTACCAGAACGGTTCAAGATGCCACGCACTGATCGTTCTGATGGTTCCGGAGACCCGATGGTTCACTTACAGCTATTTTCGAACATCTTATAACCGATGGGTTTGACTAGGTTACAGAAGTTATCCCTCTTTGGTCGAACTATGTCGGGAATAGCAACCATCTGGTATGCCAAGTTGGAAGATTCAATAAAACAAAATTGGGATGAATTAGCCGAATCCTTCATGGCTCAATACTCTTACAATACACAAATTGAGGTCACAACCTGTGATCTCGAGGCGATGCGCCAAGAGCCAAAAGAAGGTTTCTCTGAGTTTGTGATGAGATGGAGGGCCAAAGCATCCATGATGACCATTTGACCTTCAAAAAAAGGCTAGATAAGAATGGTTGTCCGAAATCTACATGGAAAGTTGCTAAAAAGATGATTGTTCTACCCTTATTTACATTCACAAAGCTTTATGAAATAGGGGTTCAAATTGAGGATGCTATGAAACAAGGGCTTATTACTGATGAGAAAGAGCCGGTTAAAAGGCCGTTTGTTCGCACAATTGTGAGGCTGTCGGATGTAAGTGTTGTCACCGCAACGAAAACTGCCGACCCCTTGACTGACATGGACCCACAAACATCATCCAACCCTACCTGACCTCTGAGGACTTTTAACCAACTATACATGACTCTTTCCAAAGCTATGCAAGTGCTAATCAAAAAAGGGCACCTAAAACCCTCAGAACCTCACCCACTTCCTGACCCTCTTCTACCTAAGCATAACCCCGCAAAATACCATGTTTTTCACCATTAGCATGGTCATGACACCAACCAGTGCTATCGCTTGTGTCATGAGATCCAGGATCTTATTGACAACAAGGTCATCACTTCACCCCAGAAACCAAATGTAACCACAAATCTACTCCCGGCGTACAATCAAGTCCCCCCACCTCGAAATCTTAACCTTATCCATACACTGGCCACCTCTTATGACCACAGCATAGATATCATCCCTTCACACCTATCAAAACCGATGTTATTCATTCCTGAGAGCACAGATTTGTGTATGATGGGTGCATCTAATCCACAACCTGAGCCTCACAATGTGGTGACAATACCTGAGGTAAAGGAGGTTTTGGCCTCAGAGGGAGGTACTAGTCTCTCACCAGGGTGTCTCAAGGACCTATTTGAAAGGGCATATGATCCAAGTTGCTATATCATGCCAGACACCCAAACCAGGCCTGAAGTGGTGTTACCAATCTTGGTGACTATTAATGTGGTTAGGGAGGATGGCCCGAGCCAAGGCTTAGACGACCTTGCAGATCTCGAAGAAGATCTAGACAACCTATAGTTCTTCAATGAGCATGACGAAGGAGATGTGTAGATCGGGTGGTTTCACCTGAATGGAATGACCGATAATGTTTGATGGTTGAGTGATGAGCCAAACAAGGAAGAAAAAACTGGGATGAAACCAAGAGGAAATGAAACAGAGGTAGCTGCAATGGCCAGGAAGGCTGATGAGAAAGGAAAACTACCAGAGGGCACATATGTGGGAAACCCAACCCAAGAAGTGGGTGTTGTGAATACTATAGATATTGAACAGGAAGCTGCGCTGATGTAGTTTGAAGGGGAAAGAATTGAAGGCAGCCAGAAAACCGCAACAGTGTGTCGCCCTGAGGGGGACACGCATATTGTAAAAGTGATTCGGGTAGAGCCTGACAATTGTTTGTCGGCAGCAGATAGTGAGTGGTGGGAAGATAATGGCCTACATCTGGCCGATACTAACGAAGGCTGGGGGGATTGCATCCCAGATAATACATGGTATGCTAAGGAGATAGACCATCTTAGCCAAAGTGGACAGTACTTTAAGCCACCACACTTGGATCAAGCAGAGCCATTAGGAAAGGACGAGGAGGTCAAGAAACAAAAGGAGAAGCAACTAGAGAAGGAGCTAGTTCTGAAGTAGCTCAAGAAAATCCAAGCTGATATCTCTATCTGGGGGCTCCTCATGGCTTCACGGGTGCATCGGCAAGCAGTATTGTCGGTAATGGACAAGGCTAAATTGTCCATTGATACTACGCCCGAACAACTTGCATGCTTGGTCTTTCCAAGCAGAGCCAAGCCAATGCTCACTTTCTCTGAAAAAGAGCTATCGTCGAAAGGCTGAGCTCATAACAAACCATTATACATTTCTATGGAATGCAGGGAGAAGTGGATGCCAGTGATGTTGGTAGATACTGGTTCTACCATTAATGTCTGTCCTTCCCGTACTACGTATGCGATTGGCCTCAAATCGGTGGACTTTGTTCCCACAGCCTAGGTGATATGGACATATGATAACACAAGCAGAGAGGTCATGGGTACAGTGAAAATGCAAGTTCAGGTAGGCCTGTCAGAGCAAGAGATCAAGTTCCATGTTTTGGATGTGTCGGCTACCTTCAATTTGCTATTAGGGAGGCCTTGGTTACATCACGTGAAGGCTGTCTCCTCCACCTGCCATCAAATGTTGAAGTATCCTTATAACGTAAGAGTAGCAACTGTTTTTGAGAACTCATCCATTTATCCGCCGCCAGAGGTAACTACGCTAGTGCTAGAGATCAATCATGGTGAGGAGGATGTGTTCCTCTTGGGATTCACTCTGGCTGAAGCCCGAGTAAAACAGACCATTCTCGCTACGGATGAAGGCATGCATGTCAGTGCTCAGTCCATCTACTTCATGAACAAACTACGGCACATTCCGGGAATGCGGCTTGGAAAGAGTGGGCGGAAAGGTGTTACAGCACTGGCAGAGATGCCACACAACTAGCATGCCTTTGGGTTGGGCTACGTGCCCACCAAAGAGGACTAGATAAGAAAGGGGAAAGAAATGAAGGGTAGAGCCAAGGCCAGGAGAGCTAGGAAGCATTATGAGCTCATCCACGGCTAATCCGGGGGACGTTGAACAGTTGTTTTGTTTGGGAGGAGGAAGATTTCCCCTTTTGTGGCTTTCCTGAACCTTGGATAAACTCCTCGAAAGAATGCGTCCCTGGGTTTGAGATTTTCTTTGATCTATAGCTGTAGGACAGTGATGAGGAAAGGGCTGAACTGAGCATTAAAGCTAACCAGAATATGGAAGATGACTTAGACAATAGTAGGGCTAAGGTAGGGGCAGCGCAGGCCGATCTCCTAACAAATCCCGCGATCGACATAGATAGCTTGGGAGATAACTTTACTGTCTCCATAATGGGGGAAGAACCGGGTGTGGACCCAACCAGTGGTATTTTGGATGCATCGAGGGCACCGTGTCTTACTTGGCAGTTAGAGAAAGGCTTTCTTTCAAGTTCTGAATCGGGTGATGAGCCAGAATTTGATTCCACTGAGTCTGTGGAGTCATGATTAGATTCAAGTTCTTTTGAGTCTGAGTTTGGTATTTCCGGGCGTGATAACTTGGATACCAAAGTTTTGTCTAGGTCTTCATTCAGTTTTTATTTTGAGTTTGTAACCGAAGATCTGGACCTTTTGAATGAGAATGCTGCAGATTCTGTGTATTTCTCTGTGTCGCTGATTTATTGCATTGACCAAGATTTTCAAAATTTTGATGAAAACGAAGAGGAAGAAATTCCTCTGGCTTTGAAAAACTTGATTAATCGAGAGGAGAAGAGGCATGCTAAGCCCTGTATTGATTAAATCAATGCCATCAGTGTGAGTACTAAGAATGATCCACGCTTGGTCCAGATTGGGTCCACGTTGTCTTCGGAGGAACGCGAGTGTTTAATCGCTTTATTGAAAATTTTCAAAGATGTTTTTGCATGGTCCTATGAAGGCATGCCTGGAATAGACCCTGAGATTGTACAACATTGAATCCCTCTTGACCCTGAAGCCTGACTAGTTAAGCAGAAACTGTGCAGAATTTGTCCGGATTGGGCATTGAAAATCAAGGAAGAGGTCACCAAGCAGATTGATTCAGGATTCTTGTTAGTGTCCGAGTACCCGACCTGGTTAGCCAACATCGTCCCAGTGCCAAAGAAAGACGGCAGAATCCGAGTTTGTGTCGACTTTCAAGAGTTGAACATAGCTAGTCCGAAGGATGACTTTCCATTGTCGCACATTGATGCATTGGTAGACTTCACCGCCGGTCATCCATTGCTATCATTTATGGATGGGTTCTCCTGGTATAACCAGGATTTGATAGCACCAGAAGACAGGGAGAAAACTACATTTATCACACTGTGGGGCACGTACTACTATCGAGTCATGCCATTTGGGTTAAAAAATACTGGGGCTACATACCAAAGGGCTACAACCACCATTTTGCATGACATAATCAACAAAGAAGTAGAGGTGTATGTGGACGACATGATTGTCAAGTCCAAAGAGCGAGAAGGCCACTACACTGCACTAGAAAAGTTGTTTTAACAAATCTGGCAGTAAAGATTGAGGTTGAACCCACATAAATGCATCTTTGGTGTGACAGCAGGGAAAATGTTGGGATTTCTGATCACGCAGCGGGAATTGAAGTAGGTCCTTCCAAAATTAAGGCCATCTTAGAAATGCCACCACCAAAGACCGAAAAGGAGGTGCGCAGCTTTCTGCGTAAAGTGCAAATCATAAGATGGTTTATCTCCAAATTAACCTTGACTTGTGAACCACTGTTTGGTCTCTTGAAAAAGGGCAAGAAGATCCGATGGGACGATCGATGTTAGTTTGCCTTTGAGCAAGTCAAGCAATATCTCCAGAATCCGTCTATGTTGTCACTGCCGGAGTAAGGGAAGCCTTTGATTTTGTACTTATCTGTAACAACTACAACTGTGGGGTGCAAGCTAGCTCAAGAATCTAAAGAAAAGGTGGAGAAAGCTATCTATTATTTGAGCAAGAAGATGCTGGACTATGAGACCCGTTACACTCCCCTGGAGAAAGCTTGCCTAGCCTTGGTATGAGCTACCAAGAAGTTAAGGCATTACTTGTTAGCTCATTCTGTAATCCTGGTTTCAAGATTAGATCCCATCAAATATCTCTTCAAGAAACTGACACTTATGGGTAGGCAAGCTCGTTGGTTGCTTCTTGTAATACCCCTGTTCCGTAATATTTTAATTGGTCCTTAATATGAGTATGATTATGTGTTTAATATGATTTTGTGTGCCATTATGTGGTCTTGGATTTCTATCTGTTCACCGTAGGAATATCTGTTTGATTTATCTGCTTTGGAAATTTAATTGGAGGCCTTATCGGCCACAGAACCCGAAATTGATTACGCCATTGTGATTGGCATAATTTTTGGAACCTATGGTGAAATTTAATTGAAAATTGATTCGGGTCAGATTAAATCAATTAAATCGGTGAATTAGGGCCCAATTATCTTATTAATATTATATTGGCCTTAGTGGGTTTTTGTTGTGAAGTCACTAGACTCTCTATCCTCTCTTTTTCACTTCATTTTGGTTGAATTTGGGACTCAAAATAGAGAGAACCGGCTATAGAGAGAGAGAAGGGGAGAATTGTGTGATTTTTGGCTCAAGCTTGGGAATTTGAAGATTAAGCTCAAGATTTGGCTAGAACTTGAGTATTTAAGGCTCCTAGGTGAGTAATTAACCCTTGAATCATGGGTTTTTGTTTGCTATTTGTAAATTCAGAGTTGAATAAGAATAAAGAACATGAATTTAATTGAGTATGATGAAATTGAATTGGTTTTGTTGAATTGAAGGCTAAATGTGCATGCATGTAAGAAATTGTCTTAAATTTGCATGTTTGAGCTTGAAATACATGATTCATGTAGAGTTTTGGTTAAAGCTCATGATGTAATCACCAATTGTATTATCTAAGTTGAGAATCATCACATGCATGTACAAATTATAAGGTTGAATGCATGACATTGTTATGTTGGTAATGAGTTTGGTGGAAAATGAGCCATGCATGTGTTTGATTCATGAGATTAAGCTCCATGTTGATGTATTCTAGTGTTAGTACCATGTTAGTACAAATATATGTGAGATTGGAGCCATTGTATGCAAGAAAAATTGGTTGAAAGTCGATTTGGAGCTCAAGAACTCAATCTGGGAAACCCAGAATTTTGATGTCCGCTCGAGCGAGGAAAGTGCCGCTCGAGCGGGAAATACGTGCTCCCAGTACTTTTTGCAGACTTGGTGTCCGCTCGAGCGGGGGAGCTTTGTAGGCAGGCCTTCCGCTCGAGCGCTATATTTAACACTCGAGCGTATTTTTCATGCAACCAGTACTTTTGCAGGCCTTAAGGGTCTGCTCGAGCGGGGTATTTCACGCTCGAGCGGGGACCCTGTCTTCTGAAATTTTGAAAATGCATTCTGTGTTATGTTTTTCTTTTCCCTTTCACTTCTAAGCACTCTTAGGCATACATTGAGCATTGTAATTGAGTTAAGGAAATAAGAATGAAGCCTAAAGAGGAATATGTGAATTAAAGAACGGATTGAATTATTTGTGACCCATATGTGTTATGTGATATGTAGGGTCAAGCTCCAGGGCAATTCAACCAACCGATCACAGTGAGTAATATCTGACATATGTTAGTGTCCAATGGCTACTTCTATGTAAGTTTTGTAAGGTTTATTAATTTGAATGGTGGACACAGTTTGATATGAAAGGCCTATGAGCCAGTTTGATATAAATGAATGGACCAAAGGTCGTTTTGGCATAAATGAATGGACTGAAGGTCGTTTTGACATAAATGCATGGACCGAAGGTCGTTTGGCATAAATGAATGGACCGAAGGTCGTTTTGGCATAAATGAATGGACCGAAGGTCGTTTTGGCATAAATGAATGGACCGAAGGTCGTTTTGACATAAATGAATGGACCGAAGGTCATTTGGCATAAACGAATGGACCGAAGGTCGTTTTGACATAAACGAATGGACCGAAGGTCGTTTTGACATGAATAAATGGACCGAAGGTCGTTTCGACATGAATGAGTGGGCCGAAGGCCGTTTTGACACAAATGAATGGGCCAAAGGCCGTTTTGACATGAATGAATGGGCCAGAGGCCGTTCTGTCATGAACGAAAGTCTGAATGGGCCAAAGGCCAGTTTGTCATTTAGATGGGCAAAGGCCAGTCTGTCACTTGAGTGGGCCAAAGGCCAGTTTGACACGAATGATAGTTTGACATAAATAATAGTTTGACACGAATGATAGTTTGATATAATAATAGTTTGACATGAATAACAGTTCGATCTGAATAATAGAATGAATGGGCCAGAGGCCGTTTTGACATGAACGAAAGTCTGAATGGGCCAAGGGCCAGTTTGTTATGGAAAGATAAATGGGCCAAAGACCAGTATGTTTGGAACCACAGTCACTTGACTTAAATTGTATATATATATGTTAAATAGAAATATGAATTGGGCCCAAGGCCGTTCGGAATATGTTGTTCTACATATTGTTGTATCTTCTTATTTGATATTATTCACTGGGCTTTCGCTCACGCTCATTCATGTGTTTGTAGGTGAGCCAAGAGAGTCCAAACCCAGCCCCAGTGAAGTCTTGTGTGAACAACCAAGGTTTTTGGAGAGTCAGCCCTTGTGTCTCACGCACGAGACCCGTCTTCGCCCTTTTTGTTTGTATTTATATTTTGTCATGTTGGCGAGGACTTTGATTATGTCTGTATATAGTTTCATGGGTTGACTTAGATTCGAATGATCCTGTCTGTACAGAACCTTTTGGTACTATTTTCGATGTGAGTTATTAACGTACATATGTATGGTTGTTATGATGTGCATGTAAGCACAGCTCTATGGACAAAGTTTTAAATTGCTTCCGTTTGGCCCCATTAACTCTGTTAAAATACGTTTGTTTGGTTTGAGGCCGTAGGTAATCTCATGATTACTGGCCGGTTACGTCCTTAACCCATGGGGGCGGGTTCGGGTCGTGACAGAGTGGTATCAGAGCACGAGTTAATAACTCACACACTTGTCCAAAAGAGCAATAAGCGTCTAGAAAAGATCTAGGATGCATTCATGTGATAAATGTGAACTTAGAAGCATCAAGAATATGCTTAATTGTTTCGCTATGAACAGTTATGTGTTATAAATTCGTGAATTGCTTGCATTGTAAACCATTGGAATATGTATGCTCTCTAGTATATGCATACTTGTGAATCTTTTGTATAAAGTATAATGCAAGTTTAATCAAATGGTGAACTTTAATTATTTTCTGATGATATGAAATGACAAGTTCCCTGAAATGCTATGTTTTGCATGAGTGAATGACTGTCTAAATTTTCTTCGAATGTAATTGTGGTATCCTTAGCAGAAGCCCTCGCCCAGGGGACATAATACTGTGGCTGATGGTCATGAGGCCCTAACCCGGGGGAAATAATACCGTGGCACAGGCCCTCGCCCGGGGGAAACAATACCGTGGCTTATGAATGAGATATGTTACCTGTTATGCTTGACCAACATGATATGTTACGCTAAAGGAAATACCACACATGATTTGAATATGAGATATGAATTGTTACACTACTGTGTACAATAAAATTTGTTTTGTTATAGTGCACATACATGAACATATGAACCATGAAAAGTTGCTTATGTGCATTCGATTCTGCCAATGGGTGCCTATGTGAAATATGAACATGATTTGAGTATATAATTACTTAGTAAATGTTCAGCATGCGATATCTAATAAGTATGCAATCATCTGTTACCTATGTGATTAATTGTGTTGGGACGGTGCATAAAATGAGAATATAACAATGTGTCTATGTGCGAATGTACCCATGTGTATCTGTGTTTATTTTTGTATTTGGCACCCCAGTATTTGGCAAGGCTTAATAAGAGATTGTGTAGAGTATGGATGAAGTAAGAGCATACGGATTAGAAGGCTCTTCCACAGCCCGACTTGATAGTCTGGAAAGAGTAGTACAAGAAATGGCAGAGATCTTAAGACAACAGCGTCAGTTGCCGCTACGGCAAGAACCTTTGCCACCACCAATGTAAGAAACACCGAAGAGTTTGTTATCAGATTTTCTGGGGCTCGTTATAGATGTGGTAGAATGGACCATATGGTAAGGGACTGTCCCCGAACTGAACAAATGTGAACAAATCTTCTGCCTCAGTTGAATTCGTACCAATGGTAGGAATTGCTAATCGAGATAGAGTAATTGCACTCGTCCCAGAAAGCCCTCAGAATACTGCAACCGTTATCCCAGGTATCTATACTGTTTATAAACGAATGCCTATGTGTTGATTGGTTCTGAATTAGTACATGTGTACATTTTTGCTTGGGATATTATTTGATTCGGATCGGCATATTCCTTCATATCTGCTGCATGTGTATCTAGATTGGTTAGACCCATCAGATCGAGACCGTATTCATTGAATGTATATGCTTCATTTGGGAAAACTGTGAAATATGTATTGGGATATTGATTAACTCTGCACATGCACCTGTACATCTAAACCTATGCTCAGGGTGATTTGTTATATTACTGTCTTCAACGACTAAACTACTGGAATTGTGACCTTGTGATTGTATAACTGAGTTGAGCACCCCAAATAATAAACTCTGCAAATTACGGACCATGTATGTGGACTGGTAGAAAATTGGCTGAACTACGTGACTAAACTGAGCTTGACTCGTAAGCCTATGTTTTGTGACTGATTTAGAACTTTTGTATAACAGACCCTACCTTATGTACAACCGAGGAACTTTGTTTAATGTGTTATTGTGCACCATGTACTTGCATGTAAGACTTATTTGGAACTGCTATACTGATTATGATACGTACCTCCCGACATGAACAACTGCATGCATATGCAACTATACCTGAATTCATGTGGACAATGCCATATTGTACATGACTTGAAATACTTTGATATGAACAGTTGAGATGAATGATTTTGATATGACTTTGAGAACTGATAAACTTAGGACAGTTGTGAAACTATCAGCCATGTGCCTAAACAAACGAAGTGAGCCTTACGGAACCGAATGTACCCCATTTGAGAAAACTTTTATCTGATTCGATCCGATAGAACCTTTGTCTGATTTGGCCTGATAGAACCCTCATTTGATATAACTTGATGGGACTCTGTTTGATTTACTTTGACAAGACCTTTGCTTGGATTGATTTGATAAGACCCTCTATCTAATTTGATTTTGTTAAGCGGGATTAAGAATTGCTTATAAATAAATAGCCAGATTATTCTTGGCAGAAAAACTGATAGACCCAAAACTTGAATCCGTTTGGAATACCTAACTTATTTGAAAGACCTCTTGTGGGCTATCAACAGATTGATCTAACCATGGACACCATTGAGAACCAACCTTCAACTATTGAGGACATATGTGTTATAAATGAACTGAATTGTGCAAATCCAGTGATTGGGTGTCTTAAGGAACAATGCTGGTGTGTTGTCATATTCTTGCTTGTTTGACGCTATGGAAACCGATGTCAACAGATTGATTTGATTGAAAACAGTACTGAATATTGTCCTCGACTAATCAGAATATGTTTCATGTGTTTGTTTCGGGTGTTATCGGATTTTGGGAAATCAGGTTAAAGTAAATGGTATTATGTTGTTTTGATGACATTCTTGGAGCGTCCCTTTTGTGCTAGGGGACGTTAAGCCTATGTAGCACCTTTGTTGAGATATCTCTTTTGCCACCGACGTCTTGTACGGGTGGGTTTGTCTAATCGATCTCGGGCGGCCACCGACGGTCGTGAACGGGTGTGCTTTGGTCCGAGGCGATTATTTGTTTGCTTTGTCCCAAATGTCATCTCTTGAGATCATGTAGATGTTATTAACATCCAAAGAAGCTTTGAAAAACCCTGATTATCCGAAAGTGTGTGGATTCAGTACGCCTTGTGTAAATAACTGCTCAATGCCATTATATTCTGCAATTGGGGCACTGAGGATGTGTAAATTGTGTTTAACGCGTGTTTGACTGTCTTTAATATTGCCTTTGACGCCGTGGGGATTAATATGTGAATTGCCTTATGCTTTCGACAACTATCAGATAATATGGAGAGACTTGATGGAACGGGGAATGTGAATGAATTGAGAACACGTGTATTGTGTTAAAAGTTGACTGCTTGATGTTTTGTGCTTTACAATTGGTGCTATTGGATTTATGAGTCACGTTGTCGTGGTGTGGATTGTTTGGTTATCCTTTGTTGGTTCGGAATTTGTATCTGGATCACCTTTGTGTTCCTGAAAATTTTGATTGACCTTGGATGACTGTGATGAGTCACTAAACTAAGTACTGAATTGGGTT